>JASDQU010208342.1:0-14455 GCA_032191745.1 Picea mariana | reverse complement strand
GTCTCATCATGTTCAAGGGAAGTTTCACTTCAAATCATCCATCTGTATTATTTCTAGTTTCAATTTCCTATGTTAGTCCATACTCATTCGATTCACCATCTTACATCACATTCCTATGTCAGATTTGTGTCAATGATGGGGTATACATCAAGTCCCTCCTTCGACATGCATTTTCTTGTCAACTTCAACACATCATCTAGGAATTAGACTTAGAGAATAGTTAGTACCTTGGGACCTACATACCTTAATGGCATAACTCCTCACTTTCGACAATAGGTTTATATCATTGACCTCTAATCGGATGATTCCACGAATGTTCAAACTCAACTCATTTATTCACATTCGCTGGAATGTACTAGGGTACCTTGGGATTCAGTGACATCATTGGTTATTTCCCTCTCACTTGTTAACGATTCATCTCAATGGTCGGTAATCAAGTGGTTTCTACCATGTTCGACATAAAATCATCTATTCACGTGGCTATATTTGTATCACATCGGGATTAGGACGAAGAACCTAGGTTGATCATTCACTCTATCATCTACTTTTCCCAAGAAGTGAAGGAGATCACTTGAGCATGCTAAAATATATATTGTCACATAAATCCATATTGTATTGGTCTGTGGCTATGTTTTATCATCTCATAGCTCCAATGTGTATTTTTCATGGCTACGATCAGTTCATGCCATGAAGGTATGGCTCCACATCGTATCTCTAGTGGCCATATCCTTAGTTAGTATTTTTCATGGATCTATAGTGTATTAATCGACGATCGTTCTTTGAGTCATCTCATATTCCTAGCGTAGGTATGTCTGCCTCAGAAATGGAACATATATTAATATTGTTTGATGATTGTTTGCAACTTCTTCCAGGTTCTCCAACTCCACACCATTGCATTGAATAATTGTAAAGTGTTTCCGCCATCAGTTTGTCTTATGATATCACACTTTAGGGGAAAATCTGTTACACATAAAAAATCCACACTTAATTAACTCACCCTAAGTGTCACAAGTGTCATAAAAGTGTCGTATGCACCTTGGTAAGTGTTGCAAGTGTTTTCAAGTGTCGTATGCACCTTACTAAGTGTCGCATGCACTTTTATATGTGTTTATATGTGTTTTAACCCCATGAAACCATCAAATAACATTTTCCATGATCCCTTAGTCATATTGGAGGAATAAACCCATCATTTCAAGGCCAGAAACACACTTTTTACTTGAAAAATCGACCATTTTTGGGGAATTTTTGAAGGGTAGCACCTCCCTAGCCATGTTGGGGGAGTGCTACCTCATATTTCAACGCCTTCTTTACCTTATTTATGTACATTGGATCTAGTATCAATGCTCTATCTCTAACTATAGCAGAGCGCTAATTTTGGTTAGACAAAAATTTGGAGAATCCCACCTCTTTTTGAAGGCTAGCTCTTGGAGATGAGGTTGGTTTGGATCGAATAGTATCCTATGATATTATCCTAGGATCATATACTAATATAAAGGAGTCATATCTTCAACTAATCCCCAAATCTAATCATGGTGGTTGATCCCCCCAATCCTATAAAAGGAGGCCATTCCAAGATGAAGAAAAGATACACAGATATATCAAATTTATGATCTTGGGATTCATGCAAGGGTCTCGATGAGGAGATATTGGAGGATTGTTTCATCATCATCCATGTTTGTAAGTATTCCCTTTGGGTTCTCATTTTAATATACTTGGCCTATTTCCTTCAAGATTGTGTATTCTTCCATGGTCTTGTCAATTGTTCCTTCAATCTTTGTAGATGAATATGTTTGATCTAATATTATAGAGTAGGAGTTATTTGTTTCTCTTTGTTGTATATTAAATTGCATGTATCTAGTTTCTCTAATGATTTTGAAGATAAATCTTGGATTTGAATCATCAAGGACAAACTTCGAAAATAGGTGCATCACACCTTTTCTCCCTCTCACTCTTTCTGATTAGTTAAACTAAATTCAAAGGGATGTTAGTGTCCACTTGTTTTTTTCTGTCTTGGTATTAGGGGTCTGTAATCCAAGGGAAAGTTCACCTATCCACATGGGAATATTTCCATAACAATAATGAATGTAATGTAACCATAATATTGGAATAGGCCCACTGTGTAATTAAAAGGAAATAATATGTCCACTATGTAATTATTATTTATTAGTATATGTAAAAATATAGAGGGAAGAACCATTAATGCATGGTAACACCATCAAATACTCCTTATGGAAGGAATGACTCCATAATCCATTCTTTCTACAAGATATTTTCTTCTCAATTATTATATATTTCTTATTAAATATTCTTATTGTGTTTTATGGTGAATGCTTTGGTATCTTTGGTGTTTAGGGTTCATTTTTGAAGTTTTCTAGTGGATTCTCTCTTATACCTTTGAAGTTTGACTACATAGCACCAGTTGAAAAAAATCTTAGTGTTTCACTTATTTGGACCCATAGATCTGTAGTTCACCATAAATAACAAATCTATGGCCATAAATGTTGGGTATTGAGAATCCTTAGGAAATATGAAACACATAAAGAAAAGGCTTGGTAATGGCATAAAAATTCCTATCAATGGCATCAAGAATGGTTTCCATAACTCTTCTCAATGGCAGAAAAATAAACACTAGAGGAAACTATGGAGGAAACTGTGGAGGGAAGAAATGAGGGAGAAGGGAAGCAATTTGGGAGAGATCATGGATTTATCAAGAAAAATTATACTTTAATACCATTGTTGGGCTAGCGATGAGTAACTCTACTTATGAATTGATTTTCATTAAAGTGATACATTCATTAGTACAATATGAAGTGACCTTTGGTTTCATCTTCCAAGAGGTTCAAATGACTTTTCCTATTCACCAATGACTCTTCATATTTATCCTAAGATAATATTTACAATGTATATTAATCCCAAAGATTAGGCATCTAACAAACTCATGCATCCCTTTTATATTATTATTATTATAGTATTCTGGATCAAGTACCTCAATATCATGTTATGTAACTTTGGATACAATTATGTGTTTGTAAAATGATCTAGTAAAATAAACATTCAACGGTTGACCATAAAATAATACTTTAGCAACCTGCCAAAAATAATGACAAATAAACAAGGAAAATACATATATGTTTTTCAATTGTCAAATCTTAAAATCCTAAAAATTTAATCAAAAGATGTAAATTGAAAGTAGTACTGTGTAGAGAAGCTTCCAGTGGCACTATCGAATTGAACAAAGTGAGCATATAATAAAATTATCAACTTTGAAATTATGAAATATATAATAATCAAGGAAAAGAAAAAATCTATAAGAACATTATCACCCACTAAACAAACTTGAAGTATGTGAGATGTTATTTTTGAAAAAAAAAATTGGATTGGGATGAAATGTTGATTGATTCTCAAAATTTGTGAATAGAAATGCTCCTTTGTCAAATAACACCATATACAATATCTTTATGTCAGTAATTACAATCAGTACCTTTGTAACAACCCTATTTAATTATGTAATTATCTTGAATAATTAATATTCATTTAATTAATTATTAAAATGACTTTATGAAGATTTTATTATAATATTATTAACATTGGTAGATGAAGTAATGAATGTGAGAGATAAGGTAGTTGAAGGATTAATGGGGAGATAAGGTAGTTGAGGAATTAATGGGGGGATAAGGTTGTTGGGGGATTAATGAGGGGGACTTGAGAGAGGAGGATAAGAGAGGAGGGGAGGACTTGGAAGAGGATCTCACTTTTATTTTCGGTTTGAGAATTTTTGAAAGATAGAGGGAGAAGGTGGAGGGAAAAACAATTTTGGACTGCATTTGTATTTTTGATTTTACTGGCAGCTTGCTTAAGGAGTTTGCTTGAGTACTTTCATAGGGGGAACCTGTTGCTGGGAATTTTGGGCTCGGGGGCTAGGAGACCGTAAGGAATCCTAGAGCTAGGGAGCCGGATAGGTTGTTCCTAGCTAGCTGGGAGGTTAGTCAGTTTTGGGAAGAGCTTCAGGCAGAGTTGGAGAACAACAATAACATCAGTTGGAGGTATGTATTTTCATTATTATGCTATGTTATGTGGTTTATTATCGTGCTTCTCATAAATTTTAATTCTGTTGAACATGGTTATATGTTGAATAATGAATGGTTATACGTTGAATAATATATTGTAAAGAATTTAGGATAGCATTTCTCTATTTAAACTTATGTTTTATAAGGCTCTATAGGAGAGACCTTACACATGGCATCAGAGCCCGGTTTTAAAACCTGAAACCTAGGCTTGACCACCCACAACACTGGGATTTTGTTTTTTCATCTACAATCCAATTTGGTTTGTTACAAGCATATTACCGGCAACCGAATCATCCTGCAAAATAAAATCTTTTGATTGTCCACCTAAATTGTAGTCATCCCTTAAAATCCTCTCTGTTACATTGGCCACCTTGACATCTCAGAATTACTTTTCTGATTCTCATTTCCTATTCCCTTCTCACTCCTTTCTATATTTATATTTATTTTAGCTATATGAAGATCTGCAATGCCTTTGCTTCGACTTCCACTTCCTTTCTCCTTCTTGGTTGAATCATCCTCCGTATCTGCTCAAAATCTACCTGCATTTTTATCAGAGTAGCACTTTGGAAAAGCAGGGAAGTAACAAACCCTCTTCTTAACTCTTTCCTTAGCTCTCCACCCAAAGATGTTACACCCCGAAATCATTGTTTTGATTTGTGCCTTCCTTTTCGAGTCACTTCATCAAAGAACCAATTATGGGTAAGTTCCATGATGGGATCGTAGAAGGATACCTGAGTGATCTCGATCTTAGAAGAAGAATTATCTCCTTCATAAGAGATCTCTCGAATGCCATGACTATTGATTTCTGCATGTGGACATGATTATTCAAATGAATACAATTAGTCAAATGTACATGGATTCTCAAATTCTCTTGAATATTGCAATCGCTTTCACGGAGAGCTTTGGAGAAAGCAGGTCCACAGGACGTTCTGGTCCTGATCAAAGTAAAACCAAAACTGGACTCTTAGCAGTTCTTGGGGATGACCATGGGATGCAGACAATTTGGGCACCTTGCATCTTAGATAAGCCCTGGGAAGCACTTAATGAATACATGGGCCTACCCCAAACTGAAATTTGTGGACGAGAAAATGAGTATAAAATCTCTCTACGCGTTCACCCAAAGTTTGTAACATATGGCTTGATCGGCTTGAACAGTCATGTATCATTTCAAAGTCTATTTCGAACTCAAGAATCTAAAATAATGAAACCTCCTTCCTCGTATATCCCCGAGAAACCTAAAGGCTTCGAAATAATTCCTCCTCAATTATGGTTTTCATCGTTGTTGTTTATCACCGACTGAGCATTAATCTACCCACCAACAGTAGACACCACATGGAATGATGAATGCTATATCCCACTTAAAATATGAATTTAGGACTTAAAATTTGATCGTAAAATATTTAAATCATCAAATTCCATTTCTGTCATAAGAATTATCAAGCATAATCATGTTTTTGAAACTAACTGTGACAAGCACACATGCAACCATTAGGAAGTAGTTGATTTATGGAATGTATACTTGGCCTGCATATTTAGATGAAGTGTTAACAGCTCTAATACTTGGAAAGAATCCAAGATACATAGCCTACTTCAGAATGGAGAAAGTAGCAGAGATCATGGCTTGGCTTGCAATAAAAACCGCGACCATAACAACAATAAACATTGTCCAGTATACAGAAACTGGAATTGACTTGTAAAAATCCCTGGACACATCGTTTGGAAACTTGCTAAGATATGAATATTGCCCTCCATATGCACATATGAGACTAGGATAAATAATTCCTGTAAAGGAAATCTAGATGGAGCGAACAAAAAAGTTCCCTAGGTATGCAAACATAACTTCATTTCCTGTAATGCAAAGAATGATTCCTCCCAGAGAAATCCAACCCCGTTTCTTGTTTCTTTTGAAGTAGTCGATGATATATTTTGGATAGAAAGTGCGTAACATGCTTGTATCAATTTTGGCTAGGTTGTAGATGCCAATGAACAAAATAAACAAAAGCCAAAGCAGAATAGCAGGGGCGAATGCGCTACCAACTTTATCGGTTCCAAATCTCTGGAATGAGATCAGAATAATTAAGATCGCCACAGATTTTCCAACCACCGCATCTTGGTTTATTGATGGTTTGATAATCTGTATCCCTTCCACCGCTGATAATAAGCAACACTAGCAGAATCCCCGATACAGTCTCAATCGATTCGCAAAGCTTCGTAATATGGGACAATACTTTGAAACTATTGTATATGCCATTAGAATCCTGTCCAGACCTGGAACCCATCAGGCCATTAATAGATCGCAACTGTCTTCCATCTCCATCCATGTCATCAAAAACCTAACTTCCAAGAAAAAAACAACATTCATATTTAGTAAATATTTCCACCGCTAAACTGCACGCATTGAAAGATGCAACATGCTCGCCACAAAGATAACCCCCTTGTAAATGCTTCCCACCCTAGTTCAGTGCAGCTAATAAATGACTCATACCCTATCCTCTTTAAAAGCTAACCTACCTGTCATAATGTCGTCTTGGGATACCTGTTTCTCTGCCCAATTTCACCTAATCAAGTACACTGTTAAATGCCTTCTTTATTGCCTACTCTTCGTTTCCAGACACGGATTCAATCCACTTAGCATCATAGCATACTTATTTGGTCATTTCAACTTTCTTTATCACTAAGAGTTGTTTCTCTTGATTCAACTCGTATGCTTCTTGAAAGAAAATTCCAAGTCAGAAAAAAAAATTTATAAATGCCTCAAGGTTTTTTTACTCAGGAATGGAAAATCCATTTCAAACATCTAATTGATTCATCACACTTGCTTTAAAAAAAAAAAAATAATAATTCCTTTAAGTAGCTCAGTTTTAAATAATATTCAAGTCATCAAGGTGTTAAATTCATTTTAGATAAATTTTCAATTGGTTAACTCTAATATTTTATATCTAATATTATATCTAGCGTGTATTTTTCCTTCCCATGAATCTTTTGTAGAAAAAAATTTCAAGCTTCCTGCAAAAACTCAAATCACTATACGTTGAAATGATATATATGGATACTATAAGAACCATTTTCAAGAACACGAAAGATTGATTGCACACTCATCAAATAAATTACAACTTAATGAGTATCACTTTATCGCACTTTGATGTATGAGTGAAAATTCAATTAGATCGGTAGACTTTGCAAATTCAATTCAGCCAATGTCAGACATAAAATTTGTTTCACAAGACCGGTATAATCTTCATGTATCAATCTACAAATTCAATTCACCCAATCATAGAGTTTGTTTGACAAGAGGGGTATAATTTCAGTTTGATCTTAACTACATCAAACACCTCCACTCACCATGATTGTTCTTTGCTTTAATGTGTGTAGATGGAAAATTCTTTTCTTTGACATGGGAGACATTCTTGGCAAACCAACAAAATAATTAATAAACAATAAAATTGAAATAGTGTAATTTTAACTCAAGTATGTATTTGATGTAATAAAATAATTTAGTTGACCATTTAAGCTTTTAAAGAATCCATTTTTTGTGGATTAAATTTTTAAAGAAATCCATAAGAGAGATTAAACTTTTAAAATCTACATGAAAATGTTTCTTTAAATCCTCACAACTCTATGTACAAAAACCCGCATTGTGTTGTTGTCTTGTTGCATTCCATATATCATGCTAAATAATTAAAATAATATATATATAGTTATTCCAATATATTATAGTATATGTTATAACTTATATACCATTTCCTAATTAATAAGATAATATTGAAATCACTTTATTTATCTTCTTTATGTCTTTCCTTTTGATATTGCATAGTTGACATTATGTTTTCTTTCATTTTGGTCTAAATTACTTAAGTGTATAGAAAAGACAATGTTGTATGTACTACATATAAGATTCAACTTTACCAAGTGTGATTTGGAAGACACATCTCTTTGAAGACATTCTCAAAGTCTTTTGAAACTTTAGACCTTACTTTTCTAAATTTCGACATGCTTGAAACTTGTAGCCTAGCATTATCCATTCTTTGTAGAATATATGCTTTAAATATCTATGTTATATAACACATGTATTCTAATATATATGTAAATAAGGGCGCAAACAAAATAACATATAATACAACATTTGGAGAATCAAATTTTTAGAGTGTGGGATAAAGAACTCAAAGTGCACATTATGGTTAAACTTTTTTAAACCATCCAAGTCCAACTTGATATGTTTTAAGATTAAGGTTCATGTAGTGAAACAAATCTTGTAACCTAGAAAATAATTTGTTGATGTGGGAAACATTGTAATGAATGACTTAGGGTTGTAAGTAAGTGGAAGACCTCAAGTAAAGTTGATTTCAAATGAAAACATAGTCACAAGCATGGTTCGTAGTGATAATAAGGAAGAATCTAACCTTATCAATCCTAAGTATGGTTTGTACAGTACCACTTAAAGATTATCTAACCTTAGTAACGCTAAGAGTAAATGATACGTCATTGTTACAAGAAAGACATTGACCACTTGCGAGAGGTTATTTTCATGAGAAGGTCAACAAATTTTAAATTTACCATAGTGTTTATGTTAAGAGTGGAAACTAGTGATGATTCCTACTCCTAATTTATGGGTATTATACGATGTGTATGTGAGAAGATTCAAGACTTTTCTAGTGATACTTATTCTCTAGAAAGGGGAGGTCATGCGGAAATTTACCATTGGCTAGAAAATATTACATAGTTAATGTAGAATTTGGTGTGGTGTACCATTGAGGTTTTACTATCTTAAAATTATAGCTTACACACTTGGGTTTCTTCTATACTTAGGAGTGAGTGGGAAAGAATCTTGAGCCTAGAGAGAGTGTAGTGCGAAGTAAGAAGTTGTGCATTGTACTTAATCATTACATAGGTTAGTATGGTGATATTGACAGCATAAGACTGTAGTAGGTGCTTATGTTTAGTTCCACATTCTAATGAACATTCAAATGGATATTGTAAGTGAGCCTGTGTTGTGAATTTAAAACTTGAGTTAGAATGATAAGTGAAGTATCATGAAAAGGCATTTTATTATGTCATAAGGTGTGGCATGGTATATCAACCGGGTTCTATTAGTCACTATGCATGAGTCTGTTGTACGAGAGGTGAGTTATCTAAATGGGAAGACACACCTTGAAATGCATTAATTGGTCTAGCAACTACTTGCTCACTAACAAGGATTTTCTTTCCCTATGAAGAAACTGTGTTTAAAAATAAATAAATAAATATATATGAGGAATGATGAACACATGCTTCCCATTGTTAAAAATGTCTTTCATGGTAGGATAAAAAACTTGAAAGTACTAGAAATGGACAAGAAAAGAGCTAGTTACCAATGTTTGTAAGTACTATGTAGGTATAGAGGATATAATTTTGAGACATAAGAAGTACAATGCCGAGAAGAGAGACCTCAAGGACAAATGACTAAACATTTTGGAATGAAATCTTGTAGTAAATTTATTATTGATATAAAATGTTCACTAACCCACATGTCAAAACGGTGCTCTTTATGTATAGGCATGTTTGTAATAGTGAATTGATGATAGAAAGAAGGATTTTCCTCAACTGTGATAAAAAGAATCCTATACTAGACAATTAACTTGTTTGAGATATAATTTGTATAACTTAAAGAAAAGAGAGATATTGAGGACATTTATAAAAAGAAAAAAAAACTATGAAGTAACAACATCACATGACCATCAATTAGCAGTATCTTAGTCAATGCTTGTAAGCAGGGAAATTTTGGTGTATCAATCTCATGAGTGATGGAATATGTATTGTCAAGCTAGAGTGATGATCAAAGTCGACAAATTCTTGTCTTTAATTATCAATATATCTCTTGTATGTATGACTTAAGTAAGTTTGTATCGAACTCAATATAAGATTCACTTAACTAGAGAACTGATGATGAGCTAATGTTCTATCTAGTGAACAAACAAATAGACTATAATTTATATATGGGGGTCATATATGGAACTTAGGAAGAATAAATATATAACAAAAGTGTGTCTTATCATTAATTAAATTAAAAGTGACAATAAAATAGAGTCAAGACACGGTAAGGTGCTTACTAAATAGGGGTAGTTGTAATAAATATATTAATAGCCTCAACATGTTTTAATCAATGAAGACCTACAATGGGACCAATATAGAATAGGGTTTGCTATCATAGATGACACACACAAGTTGTGTCATGAATTTTTCCTTATATTGAGAATGACCATAACTTTGGGAAGAAATTTTGTTTTGAAGGGTGGGTGTATGAAATGCCACCTTTTGACTTAGATAGCGAGAATTACTTAGGGCCTAATCACCCTTTACTTTCTATTCACAGTGAAACTATTAATGATACACTTGAACTTTTAAGACGTAGGAACCTTTATGAATGTAAATTCCATGAATGTTTAAATGTTATTTGAATGATGATGGATATGATGAGATCTATTATGTGAATGTAAATTCTATGAATGTTTAAATGTTATTTGAATGATGATGGATATGATGCGATCTATTATGAGAATGTAAATTCTATGAATGTTTAAATGTTATTTGAATAATGATGGATAAAATGTGATCTACTATGTAAATGAAAATTCTATGAACGAGTAGCGTTATTTGAATTATAATGGATATTATGAGATCTATTTCTAACTTGAAAACTTTGATATTAAATTTGTTGGTACATGGATACCGAATTGAGATTATGGTTGTATGCAATTACATGATGATAATGCATAGATATGTATGAGTTTGTGTTATAGACTAATTTTCAGGTCAATGGGGTATGAAATAGACAAGGGATAATGGTAATAAGAGTGGATGTCATGACCACTGACCGAGAAAAAATATGGTATGAATCTTTGTATGTGAAATTATATTGGTACAAATGCACTGTTATGATATATGGATCAGCGCAAGTTTTCAGGTGGTGAGACTACCCAAAACTAAATAAACAATGGCAAAATTCCCAGCAACACGATGCCACCATAAATTCTATTGTAGGGTGTGGAACCTAGTCCTATTAGGAGGGTGGAGGCGTTTCCCACCATGTATCCTCTGAAACCTGGAGTCATGGGAGGATGGTGTTAGCTCACGCTTCCCTAGACATGTGATGATGACTGACAATTGCCTACTGGGGAAGCTTGGTCAAGATAGTGAAACTTCCTCTTATGGGTTCTATTTGGAGTTAGGTCAATATAGTTGATTCTCCAAGATAGTCCAGCAGAGGAAGGATAGGAATGGATGATGGAAGTAAGTTAGGGAGGAAGGATGAATAGAAATAGTTGAGAGTGTATGGAGATTTACCTTATGGTGGAATTTATTGTTTTCCCTTCTGAAAAGAAAATATGTATATATGAATATTCATAATTACTTAACTGAACTACAATTGTCTAAATAAACATTGTTGAGCTAGATTATTGTAATTAAAGGATTTCACAAACATTTAATTGGTTTGTTATGTTTTATAAAATGAATAGTCTTGTTGATTGGATTGGATGCATACAAGAATTACTATAGAGGTGATAGTTATCATCATTAGTACATACGTGAGCCTTGTATGTGCTAGCTACACATGCATTTCTTTCACATGTACACTAGTATCTATAAGTTTTGTTGCTTACTGATAATGTTATTTATTTGATGTGGGGTATGAACCATGTGTCATTACCCTTGTATTCTAAATTAATCTAACTTCAGGACGAAGTTTCTTGAAGGGTGGGTGAATGTAACAACCCTAATTAATTATTTAATTATCTTGAATAATTAATATTAATTTAATTAATTATTAAAATGACTTTATGAAGATTTTATTATAATATTATTAACATTGGTAGATGAAGTAATGAATGGGAGAGATAAGGTAGTTGAAGGATTAATGGGGAGATAAGGTAGTTGAGGAATTAATGGGGGGATAAGGTTGTTGGGGGATTAATGAGGGGGACTTGAGAGAGAAGGATAAGAGAGGAGGGGAGGACTTGGAAGAGGATCTCATTTTTATTTTCGGTTAGAGAATTTTTTAAAGATAGAGGGAGAAGGTGGAGGGAAATTTTTTTTTGGACTGCATCTGTATTTTTGATTTTATTGGCAGCTTGCTTGAGGAGCTTGCTTGAGGACTTTCACAGGGGGCACTTGTTGCTGGGAATTTTAGGCTCGAGGGCTAGGAGACCGTAAGGAATCCTAGAGCTAGGGAGCCGAATAGGTTGTTCCTAGTTGGCTGGGAGGTTACTCAGTTTTGGGCAGAGCTTCAGGCAGCGTTGGAGAACAACAATAGCATCAGTTGGAGGTATGTATTTTCATTATTATGCTGTGTTATGTGGTTTATTATCATGTTTCTCATAAATTTTAATTCTATTGAACATGGTTATATGCTGAATAATGAATGGTTATACGCTGAATAATATATTGTAAAGAATTTAGGATATCAATTCTCTATTTAAATTTATGTTTCATAAGGCTCTGTAGGAGAGACCTTACAACCATCATCTCCAACAGAAAAGGAGTCACTTATTGAGCAATAAAATAGAAACACATGATGGATAACTTGCTAATAAAAATTGATGCAAGCACCAAGGCATAAGCAATAAATCACAAAGAATTAATTTCACTGTAAATAAATATCATTAGCAAGGAATTTGCATACCTTATCTAGCCTCAAATACTAAAGAATAGCTTTGAAAACCCCCTATATCTTCTAGAGGTTTTCCTTCAACTTATTTTACCTTTATGGAATTACCAAGGGATGTTGAAGTTGAATCTTGGTCAAGTGTTCTATTCAATGGGATTTCATGACATCAGTGAAAATGTGTTAGAAAAATGAACAAAAGTGGAGGAAAAACACTTGTTGGGAACTTGTGAATATGAATCCCACATCACTAAAAAAGAAGTTCTGAAATCATCTATTTATATCCTTTCTGTCATGAAGCAAAAAGGATTGAATTATTTACTACTTTAATGCCTTTGTACAAAATTGATGGGATTTCATAATAGATTATACCCGGATAACATTACCAATTTTTGCATCCTCCAAGATGATCCATGCCACACAGAAACCTAACTTTTATCAAAACTGAAATTTCTAAAATATTTGAAGTGTACCCCTTACAACTATGATACCATTTAATAATTACCATGCCCTGCATATGTAATGAATGTTAAGTTATACAATATGCAATTCATGCATGAATATGTAAAATTAAATCTTAACATAATAAACATAATTATTCACAAATAAATCATTAAATCACATAAAATACACTTATCTTTTAATTAAAATTCATTGACTCACTACATATCTCCAACGTTCCTGCCAGTTGTAGAATTTTTATTCATATATTCTCAATAGCAAGCCACCCTCGAGCTGGGTTTATAACTCCACCATGGAAAAGGCTACCTAAGAAAAACTAAGGTCTAAAAAATATCACAACAAAGTCCAAGCCTAGGTGCCAACTCCAACAACAATTCCCAACTCACAACCTCACATTCCCCACAACATATCCCACCCAGGAAGTGTACCCCTTATATACTCAACAACCCTTCATTTTTTCCACTTCCCTTCCATGGATTTAGCAATAGTCCATCCACAAAGTCTGAAATCTATATGGCACCTGGAACACAAGGTTTATAAAAGAATTCAACACCCACTAGCTTAATGCACACCGAAAAAATATTCCCAACAATTCTCTCACATAGAGAGATTTCTCCATAGGCCTGACAAACTTCTTCTTCAACCCAAACCACCAAGGATTTACAAGGCAACCACAATCTTCACCACTTACCCACCTAGACCAAACTATGGATGATGGAAATGAGTGAAATAATGATTGAAAAAGAATGATAATTACACTAACTCCCAATATTATGTATGCATGTTCCTAAGTTGACACTTGGCACTCAAAGAACCACCTTTTTCTCCACTTGTTGATTTGTTCTTGGCACTTAAGAACTTAGGATAAAACATAACATATGAATTTTTAACTTAGGAATAATATTATTTTATTCCTTGGATTAATCACCCTTGACTTCACCCCTCTTAATCCCTTAGCTCCCTTTCACTCTCATGGAGTCATAGACCCCCATACACTTTCGTCTGACTAGGTCTGCAATAATGATTTATTTTATTAATAAATTGTGTGTGATTACATATTACATTTGTTAAGATTGTTGGCCTTTCAACTCATAGGATCTATATCCTAAACCACATAGGCACTCCAGCCTCAAAAAATATATACAAACGCACCCTGTCCCAAAACATATTGCCTCTCCATCCTACAAAACATATGTACATTTACAATTGGGGTTTAGCCTAGGGGTATTACATTGCCCTTCCCCTTATTTATGCATTGTCCTTCGTGCATTATATACACTGTTGATAC
>JASDQU010208340.1:9849-20322 GCA_032191745.1 Picea mariana | reverse complement strand
TTGAAATAAAGTGAGGAAAGAGAGAAAACCTCATGGGAACCCCCCCCCCCTCAAGGTACAATGTATGTAAAAATAAGAACTACAGTTTCGAGACAACTGTGTCCTTCACTCCAAGACAACTTCATAGAGAATGAAACTTCTTCTTAGTGAAGGTATTGGTGAAGATGTATGTCATCTGTTCTACAGAAAGACAAAAATGTAAGTCGATGATCCCCTCGTGTACTAAGTCCTAGATGTAGTACATGTGGATCTTGATGTGCTTCATCCGATTCCTCTGAACTAGATATCTGCAGAACTTCAGAGTTCTCTGGTTGTCACACCAGATGCCGGTCGACCGATGAAACTGAATTCCCAACTTAGTAAGAAAATGTTCTAGCCACATAGCCTGAATGGTTATGTTAACTACCCCTCTGTACTCTGCCTCGGCTGAAGATAGAGCAATGGAAGCTTGCTTCTTGCTCGATCAACATATAGGCCTAGAAATAAGACTAAGTGAGTAACTAGATGTGGACTTGCGATCAATGCTATCGCTAGCCTAGTTAGAATCAGTAAAAAATATGAGATCTAATGTATATTGTGTTGTATAATGAATCCCAAAGGTGATGATTCCCTATATGTATCAAAGGATATGCTTTGCATCCTTCCAATGTAGCTCATGCGGCTCTTGCATGAACCTGAAAACTACACCAACTGCATAGGAGAGGTATGGTCTGGAGTGTGTGAGATACAACAAGCTCCCCACTAGATGTTTGTGTAGTGTGCTATCAACCAGTGGAGTCTCCTTGCCATCCTCAAGTTTGACTCCTGATAGGAAAGGAGTCAGAGTAGACTTGCAGTATGTAATGTGAAATCTCTCAAGGAGATTTCGTGCATACTTGGCCTGAGACAGTTTGATTCCTGATGCATCCTGACTGATCTCAAGTCCAAGGAAGAATTGTAGTGGAACAATATCCATCATCAAAAACCTATCATGTAGAATCCTCTTGACTACAACAATTGCTGAAGTCGAGCAACCGATGATCAACAAATCATCAACATACAGAAATAAAATTAGAAGTGAATCAGTCGTCCTAAGCATGTAGACATTCAGGTCTGATTTACAACGTCCAAAGTTCTGTGACAATAGGTAGGATTCCATCTTGGCATACCATGCCCTGAGAGCCTGCTTGAGTCCATAAAGGGAATTCTTCAGTCAACGGACCAAAGATGAGTCCTGCATAAATCATTGGGGTTGATCCATATAGATCTCCTCAGAGAGATCGCCATGAAGAAATGCATTCTTCATGTCCATCTGATGGAATTACCATCCCTTGGTTGCCGCAATGGAAAGTTCCAATCGTATGAAATCCATGTTCGCTACTGGAGTGAAGGTCTCATAATAGTCAATGCCATGCACCTCCTGAGAGCCTTTGGAAAGAAGCCTGGCTTTGTATATGCTAATCTGTCCATCCATTGCGATCTGGGTCCTATATATCCATATGCATCTGACAAGTTTCCTCCCATAAGGAAGGGGAACCAGATCCCAAGTCTAGTTCTCGATGAGGGAGTTGTACTCCTCCTACATGGTGGATTACCAAAAGGGATTTCTAGTAGCCTCGTCATAAGACTATGGATTTGAAGACCAAACCAAGAAAAGATGCCTGGAGGGCAATGGTTTAGTGGAAGTGAGTGCAACAGGAGGCTCCTCGAAATCAGATCGATTCCTCCTAGTATTGGTTGGATCACCAATGAGATCCCATGCATCCTAAAGAGTAGTATGTTCCCACTTGGGCCTCTGCTCTGGCTCTACAACTGCATCTGGATGCTCTGAATCTACATCTGACTATACTAACTCTAAATATGAATCATCTGATTCCTCTAAATCAGAACTCTCATCTAAATAAGAGTCAGCATGTGCATGCTCATCATCTCAGACATGTGGAAGAATGAAGGTGTTTACATGTAGTTGTTGAGGTACATGCGAGACACTTTCCTCGAATTGGACACTTCACTCAATGATGAGTCGGTTCGAGGAAAGCTCAATAAGTATATATCCCTCTAGACCATTGGGGTAGCCAACAAAAAATCACTCAGTTCTCTATGGATCAAGTTCCTTCCTCTTTTCAGAGGGAATCCTAGCCCATGCACGTGAATCAAAAATGCGAAAGTGGGTCACTTCCAGTTTGAGGCTGCTCCAAGCCTCGTAGGGGGTCTTATCCTTAAAATATCTATGGGGAAATATGTTTTGGATGTATGTTTCACTATTAAGTGCTTCGGCCCATAGTCTCTCTAGTACAAACTTTGCATGCAGTATGCAAGATTCCATCTCCTTTAGAGATATGTTTTTCCACTCAGCAACTCCATTTTGTTGCAAAGTATATGAAACTGTATGTTGCAGTTGAATCCTTGCCTCATGGAAAATATTATGGATCTAATGATTTACATACTCTCCCCCATTATCATTTTAGAGGACTTTGATCTTCTTTCCATACTGTGTCTCAAACAGAGCTTTGAAATCTTTGAGGTGTTGAAAGACCTCAGATTTTGGCCTGAGAAGGTAGATCCATGTAAAACGTGAGAAATCATCAACAAAAATGAGACAAAACCTCGCTTTTCTGATGGATGGATGCGGAAAAGGACCCATAAGGTCAATGTGGATCAGATATAAAGGCGTAGAAGCTCTATGAGACTTTCCCTTGTCGAATTTCTCTTGAGGGTGTTTTTCGAGAACACATCCGTCACATAATCCCTTGGAGAAATGGATGTCTGGTAGACCACCAACCAATATTTGCTTGCTAAGTTGTTGCATGTATCTAAAATTCAAATGTCCAAACCTTTCGTGCCATATCCTACCACTTTCGTCAACATGAGTAAGCAGTAAAGCAGAATCAGGTTCAATGAATTCAAAAAATGTATACAATCTAGACTAATGATTTACCTCACTAGTAGAAACCCTGGAGTTGGTTTTCATGTCATTGATGTCCATGGAATTATGTGTGAATATGAATTTCTTTCCAATGTCAGAATTTTTCATCTGATACATGGAGATAAGGTTGACGAAAATTTTGGGAACGTGCAACACATTCTCGAAGCTTCCGTTGGTGAGTTCAATCCTTCCTTTGCTGGTGACTTCAACAAAAGAGTTGTCCCCCATCAGAATAGGAGGACCTTTGCATGCATCCAATGAAGATTATACTTCTTTTGAGGCAGTCATGTGATGTGATGCTCCTGAATCTACGATCTAAGCATCGGGAGAGGAGTTGATGGCAATCAAGGCATGGATAGAATTTCCTTTCTTGGAATTATGATCYTCTGGATTCTTCTTCTTATCACCCTCGGGGATGCGATATCCAAGGTTGTTTTGCTGAATTATTTGATTCATTAGATCTATTTGGTTTTTCATGCATGTGGATTCTCGATGGAATCCTTTGTGACATTATTTTCATTTCTCCACTTTTCTTCTCTTTTCCCCTTTGGATCCGGAGGCATCGATGAAGGGTTTTGTGTACCCTTCCTTCTTTGGATGTGCATGAACTTTCCATTTATCTTTATCTTTATACTTCTGATATTTTTGGCTGCCATATTTAACAGTGAGTGCATGCACCCATGGGCCTTTGACTGTACCCATGTTGATGAGATTAGTTTGGTCTTGTGTCAGGGATTCAATAAATTCCTCTAGAGAAGGCATCTTCCAGGTGGCTCCAAAGGTGAATCTGACATAATGGAATTTGGATACGAATACAGAGAATTCAGGACCAAGTTTGGAGAGAATGGTGAGAACCATTTGTTTCTCCTCCTTTGATTTATCAACCCCGCAAGCTTTGATTTGCGACGGTAAATCCTTGAATTTTGTAAAGAAATCTTGGATATTGTCGAAGATTTTTGGATCCAATGTGAGTATTTCCACCTACAACATGTGTCCCCTAATATCATACTATTTTTAAAATATCCCTTCCAAGGTGGTCCAGGATTCAATGGGAGTCTTACAGGAAGATATGTGAAAAAGGAGATCGAGAGAAATAAGACTGCAAATTGTTCTGAGTGCCTCATCCATGGAATTTAAGTACTTGTATTTTTCTATGGATGATGTCGGTTCTGTATCTATATTCAAGATTAAACTGTACAAACCTCTGGTTCATATATGTATAACTATTTTCTCCTTCCATGAAAATTAGTTGTAAGGTGTAAGAATTAATTCTTTTTGGAAATCCATCTTTCTGTTGTCTTCAATATTTTGTACTTGCAAAAATATTTGGTGTATCTTTTGCTCAGCAGTCCGTCAGATATGATACCATGTAAATTTTTTGAACCTAAAAAGAATAGATCTAGATAAAAAATAATACACACATTTGCAAAGAGAATTTGAGAAAGAAGAAGAAGGAGAGAAAGAATAGAAGAATTCTCATTAACCGTTTGAATAATGAATAATTTAAGCATGATATACTCTGTATAACTCAATGAGTGCGCACTAGAGGAGAACCAACACACCATAATGGTGGTCTAGAGTGATCTGGACACACACCAACAGTTACCGGAGTGAAATTCCACCTAGTCTAGTCTCTCAGGCAGTTATGTGAGTGAATTGTCATCTAGCTGAGTTAACTAGTCAGCTAGTGTTTAGTTAACTGATTGAACATAGAGTAGTGAGGAGTAGATCAGGGAATCAAGGGTAATGTGCCAGTATGGTGATGATCCCAAGGAAATTTTTCATTATCTGGTGATGACCCCAAAGTTTCATGGTGAAAAAACCAATGCAACATCTAAACTCAACTCAACTAGTCAAATTGAAGTGTCAACTGAAAGAGAATATTCTCGAGGTGGAATATTCTCCCCTAAAATATACGAGACTGGATAATGACTAATTATGATTTATAAACAAAGAAAAAACTTAGGAAAAATAAATCCTAGCTGTGTGTGAAGTAACTCCAACAACGTTTGAGTCTATGCTCCGTGTCTTCTTCCCTTGCTCAGCCAATATGTACTCAGACTTCATCAAATTCATTTAATTTTCCCGCGATTTTGGTCTCCTCAACTCTGAATTTTTTTTAAAGTGTTAGTGAATTCCTGATGGTGTACAACATTTCCCTTATTTCTATGCACCCTTATCGTTTCCACTCATCAATGAGATTGCCTTTTTCTTGCGTTGACAGTTGGTGTTTTTCCAGAGTTGATCACTATGCAAATTTTCCTTTTAAACTATTTAACCACGCCGAATTTTATTGCCAACCATAGATGGGTGCTTTGACAGTCAGTCTAAAGCGGGTTAATAAGTCCAGCTTTAATCCTTACCTTTTATTTTTCCAGTGTTCTATTCAATTGTCAACATTTTTATTATTCTCAACGTTGATTAG
This sequence comes from Picea mariana, assembly GCA_032191745.1. Lineage (NCBI taxonomy): Eukaryota > Viridiplantae > Streptophyta > Pinopsida > Pinales > Pinaceae > Picea > Picea mariana. The sequence continues at coordinate 14,992 of JASDQU010208340.1, read as the reverse complement.
GGTTGTAAGTTAGGAGTGGGTTCTTTTATTGTAATGTTAAACTGATCCTCTTTAACAATCCTTATTTATATGGATATGCCAAATAGTATTAGTTTATCTTGTCTCACTCTTATTCTAGCTTGATTCCTATAGTTTATGGCTTGGAATGTAAAGTATTATTGAAATTCTTCCATGTTGCTTGTTATGATCAACCACTTAATTATTTTAAATGGAAGGTAGCGTCTCAATCGAATGTGTTGCTTGAGTGGAGTGATATTCTTGTGATGTTTGCAAATAGATAAAGAATTGATCGATGATTTCCATTGCGCATTGAATATTTATTGTTGACAAATGATTATGTGATAAATGATTATTGTCGATGATTATGTTCTTGTGATATTTTGTGATGTTAAATTCCTAACGCAACAAAAAGAAAAAACAATTACTTCTTGTACGACACTTTTGTTGTTGTAATGGCAGGGCCGTTACATATAAGCATGATATCTTGAGTATGTTTCGCCTATGCTTCTTATGAAATGAAATGAATGAAATGAATGAAATCATTTAAATCTATCTATTTTTGGACCACCAATCTATTTTTAGTATTACGAATCTTTCTTCAAATATTTTCCCCATTGCTAAAATGAATGGATTTAATGGAATGGATGTAGTTACCCTCTATATTTCAATTAACTTAGTTACTTTTCTGCTATAAATTTAATGTTTAAATTTATTTTTTGAATAAGTATATTAAAAATCTGAGTGAGAAAGAGGAATACCAACTCTATAAAAATGAAGATGGGATCTTAATAACTTTTTATAAGAACACCCTACAATGTTGACTCTTTTCCTTAATAGTTAAAGAGATCAATATTTTTTGTGACCGCACTGGGGAGAAAGATTCATTTTCAAGAAATATGATACTTCATTTTTAGGGATCAGATATTATTGAAAAATTAGAATCTATTTGGTTCAAGTCTTGGAAATAGATATGGTAAAATTCTTGCTGGATGGTTTAAGATGATACGGGTTCTTAAAAACCTTGTTTAAAGAACATCATATGGCCTTCAATATATGTTATTATAGTTTCAGGCTCAAATCAGTTATGCCAATTTCTAGAGAATCAAATAACCATCCAAGATTCAAGAGGATGATCTCCCTGGCAACTCCATTATTAAAAATATGGATTTTGAAGAAAGATGCACTGATGACTCCACTAAAAGGATTCCAGAATTACAAAAAGATATATAGGATGACTCTATCAAAGATTTTCTTTCATTTTGTGGTGATATTTCAACTTCCCCACCAATCCCAATAAATGTTTTTCAAGCTACAACAATGGGAGAAGGTTCTCAAAGAAAGAAATAGTTTCACATAAGTGCCCTCTGTTATCACATTAATTTGGGGGGTGTTTTCCTAAGAAGTGGACCCCTTTGGCAAAAAAATGGCAAGAAATGGGTTAAAAAAACCCACTTATCCTAAGTCTTGTGCGCACAGACACATCATGATAAGCAGTGCATAGATCTGGGCAACTGAGATCCACGTGCCCAGATCTACGGCGTAGAAGCCATATCAGACCCCCCCGCCATTCTATATTTATCTTAGGGTGGGGGGGTCCAAGTTGGTGGTTTCCAAGTGCGACCCCCCCACTAACGTGTCTCCTTGTCCTTAACTTGGACCCCCCCACCTAAAACCTCTTACCGCCACCTACCCCCTCTGAGTAGACCGATTACCACCACCTCTTATCGCTCCCGCCTCCCGCTGACATCTATCTTCCACCCCATCTCTTACCTCTTCCCATCACATCACCTGCTCTCCCTCCTCATCTCATTATGGTACACCTATCCTCCACTCACCGTTGGATGATTTCCCCTTATCACTCTCGCCTATCATCTCCTACTAGGTGTTCTAACATTCACCTCCTCCTGGGCAGATGGTCCCCATCTCGTCTACTGCCACGACCTTTCCTCTACCCCCCACATCATCACCTTGTGCCACTTCATCGCTGTCTTGTCCCAGTGCAACACCCACGTTCTTTGCCACCCATACTTTCCCGGTCACCTTCCATCTGCCACATTTGTCTACATGGGTGCCTCTCGTCTCACCTTCACATCGATGGCGCCATCGTCCCTGCCAAATCCTCGTCCATGTCCTTCATCTGGGTCCCCTTGTAGCAGTTCAACGAAGCAGCAGACAGCCAAGGGAAGGCCGCCACATCCTACAAATGCAGAGCTGACTTGATCCTCCCTGATCCTGAGGAAGTAGTTATTAAAGTAGTTGGTGGTGGTTGGACATTATTTTCACCATTAATGGAAAGTACGGAAAGGGACTGTCAGCTAGTCAACTCACTTGCAGGCCCGTTCTGGAACACGATTGCGTCTGAATGAACTTCACGACTAGCTAGAGACTACATGCATAGTCTGACAGGAGGCATGCAGACGTAATGCCTTTAATGTAATAGTTAGAAATTGTTGTTGTGGGTCAGTTTTGAGTATTTAGGAGTCATTCTAAATTTCAGTTAGGGTCTATGGTTGAGCTAAGCTCCCAAATGTAATTTTTTAACGAGGCCTCTAGTTCTCTAGTTATGGATGGCATTTTGAGATTTCTTGTTTAATGCAAGTTAGTTTCTTCTTTCATTCCTTTTCTTCTGACTCTAAAAACTTAGGCATGGATGATCCATTTGGGTGTTTTGATTGTAGTATAGTGTAGGTTTGACTATATCTATTGTTGCAACATTTTCATTTTCTTGAATTTTTTAGATCCAAGAGAATCTTACATCTGAGACTTTTCCTCCACAGGCTGTTGGAAGACCGGATGTCCAGAGCAGACTTTCATGCTTTCCTCATGTTTCTTCTGTCTACTCACCACTATACAAACTTAATGGATTAAATTAGATCAAGACCTCACTTGTCTATGCATGCCAACCTATTTTTTTGAGTTAAAGTGATATAATCTTGAGACTGTGACCATTAGACCACCCTTTAAACTATTTTATTGTGACATACAAAATGATGGGTATCAAGCTTACCTCTGACGCAATCTAGAGATGACTTTTGGTGCCAACATTTCTGGAATTGAACAACAAATCTTACTGGTTCCAAAGGTGCAACATAACTCAGTATATCAATATTGCAACTATGCACCTGGCGACTTCACTGTGGTGACTCCATTGATGTGGATCTATTGGAAAGTCCACTATTTCAGCTGTGGCTTCTAGAGGCAGACACATGAGGTATACTCCACAGCTGCCCCTAGCAACACCTGAAGCTAACCCAAAGAAAATTATCAGAAAGGGAAAGGCCCTTCGAGAAGGAGATTATTCAGCTGAACCAGGTATTTCTGATGATTTTCATGATCCTTCTTTAGAAGCTCCCATTTCTGCTCCTCGTTCTCCTATTATACCTTCTGTCAGAGTTTCCAGAACTTTAAGTTTTGGGAGTGTTCCTGCCGAGTTTTCCCCTCCCAGTCTGGGATTAGAGGGAGAAATCCTTGTCACTCCTTTCTCCCCTAAATTTGTACCATGGTCTAGACCCAGGACCTTAGAATATTTTCCAACCCAAGGCTTTACTACCACTCCCCCTATTATTGCTACTACTACAGAAAGGGAAACCTTTGTTGCCTCAAATCCTATGGCCTTTTCTCCAAATCCTCTATTGTTTCATTTTCATCCTGAAAGCTTAGTTCCATTCTCCCCTGTTCAAACCCCATATCATCCTCATTATCCTCCGCCTATCATCCCTATGGTAGGTGCTAATCCTCCTAGAAATAGAATGGATTCAATAGTAGCTGCCAGATACGCCCCTCTCATCTTACCTCAACCTCTTAATGCCCTACCAGCTGGTGGCTACCTTAAGCAGCTGCCTAAGTTCACTGGGGAGGGAGATGTTACTGCAGAGGAGCACCTTGTATCCTTCTACAATTATGCTAATAACTATATCATAGTAGATGAATATGTATGGATGAGGGTTTTTGTCCACAATCTTGATGGAGAAGCTAGAAAATGGTTCAGAGCCCTCACTCTTGGATCCGTTGATGGGATTGAGGCTTTAGATGATATCTTATTGAGACAGTGGGGGGATAAAAAGGACTTCATGTACTAGATCACCGAGTTTGGGTCCCTAAAGAGAAAAGAGGGAGAGTCTGTCTCTGACTTCTCTAAAAGATTCAACAAAATGTACAATAAGATCCCTGTTGATATAAAGCCTATAGAAGCCTCTGCCAAAATTACCTATGCTAGTGCTTTTGACCCTGACTTCTACCTCTTGTTAAGAGAGAAAAGAGCTACTTCCTTGGCTCATATGCAAGATGCAACCCTAGAAGTAGAGTCTAACATATTGGTAGTGGATCGACTCAGGAATAAGGCTAATAGAGACAGAGGAATAGGAAGATCTGGAGCCTCAACCTCCAGTTCTTCTGCCCTTCCCCCTCAAATGGATGAAGTAACCAAGTTACTAAAATCACTCTCAACAAGAATGGAAAGGTTGGAATTGGAGGGAAAGAAGACATACAAAAATCCCCAAAATATTGATAACAGAGGCAACTTCAGGAGGCCGAATAACAATGCTCCTCAGATTATGTAGAGGGAGCCTCGGAACAGAGACAGGGATGAACAGAAAATCCATACCCCTGTTCAGAATAACCTTTTCATAGATGATGGTGGAGAGGAAGAGGACAGAGACCCATAAATTCACTGTCTTGAAGATTCATCCCCTTCTCCTCACTTAACTCAATCAATATATGAGGAGTCTCTCATGGACATTCAATTAAATGAATTAATTAAGGGGGATAAGACCAATGACAACCCAAATAGATACAATCTTAGGTCCAAGAATAAAGGAGTAAAGCATGATGTTCTTGAGCAACCAACTAGGACGGAAAAACTTGCCAATTATGTAGCAAGCAACAGTAAAGATAGAAAATCTCAGAATTCCTCACCAGTAGCCAAAGGTCCCATCCCAGAGGTAAGATAAATTTTGAATCCCCCCTTTTGTTTTAACTTTTAGCATGAAATTCATAAGATTAGGATTCCAGTCCCCCTTTCAGAGCTGGTTAAACATGAAGATTTTAAGAAATCCCTGACTGAGATTTTGTTGCTTGAACCTCTACTGCCCCCCCAAACTCCATCAATTTGCAAGATGAGAAGCCAAAAGTTGTCCTAGGACCT
>JASDQU010208339.1:16195-28219 GCA_032191745.1 Picea mariana | reverse complement strand
GAATGTCTCTTGTATTTGATGCAATTAGAAGAGACCCATCGTGATGCTACTTTAGTCATAGAAACTCATAAAAAATGTGTCAAAGCTGAGTACAACAAGCACGTCAAACCACGTGTTTTTTCTGAGGGTGATTTAGTTCTCCTTTACGAACAATATCGTGACTTATTAGGGGCCGGTAAATTCAAGCCCATGTGGCGTGGATCGTATATCGTTAGATGTGTGTTGGAGAAAGGGGATTATGATCCAGTGGATTATGATGGAATTCCTTTGGGTGAACCCATAAATGGGATTTACTTAAAGCAGTACTATGCTTAAAATATTTTTACATGAGTGTTTTGTATTTTATTGTATCATACTCTAGTGTGTGTGTTTTTCGTTTCTTGTTCTAACTCTAAGCTACTTACCTTGCATTGTGCTTGGTTTTCATATGTCGGTGTCTTCGCTACCCTATATCGGATTTGCTGATGGTTCTAGTCACAGTACTCAAAACCTAGTGTTTGTTGCATGGGTAATCTATGCACCTAAGGATGAGTTGATCAGTATACACGGTGTTTTCTTGGTTGTGTAACTAATAATATCGTGAAATATAGTGCACTTATCGAGTTATTAACTGACACCATTTCATTTGGCATCCATCATCTTATTGTACGACTTGATTCAATACTAGTAGTGTTGCAATTGAGTAATGTTTATTCCATCTTAAGTCCTACATTGTTACGGGTATACTTAAGAATTCACCTCTTGGAAAGACATTTTGATTATATTGAGTATCAACATATTCCTAGATGTCTAAACACATTAACAGATGCATTGGCTAATTATGTTTTAGATAAACATTTACACCATTTATAAATCCAAACACGCATTTAAAAGACAACTAAGCCGGTAGGAACTTTATATTAATACCTCAAAAGTTACAAAAAAGTGTTTGTCCTCACACCAAAATTTCAAAATGGTGAAGCTCATGGCTTCATATACATAAGCATCAAGGATGTTTCTCCCTATAAAAAATGACTCCCCGTGCCACTCGATGGAGCAGTTGACCAATGGATGTTTATACGCCAACTGTATGGTGTTGGTAGCATCGAGGTAACTCGTCCAAAGTAATGTCAAGGATGTTAATGGTCAATCCCTCAAGGTTTTGTTCGATCTCCTCGAGATCCTCAACAACCACCCCTTGACCCACCACTGCGCCTATCTCTCCACGTCTCTGAATAGGAGATTATTCTGGAGGCCGATAAAGCGCCACATCTGCATTTTTTAGAGCACTTAATTAGTCTTGGATCAATAACAAAAGCATTTTATAATTAAAATACCAAAAACAACATATAATGAAAAATTCTTCTTAACTATCTATCCCCACTGAGATCCCTCGGGTAATGCCAAGTCAGGGTCTCTATGGAAGTCAGTCTCGGCATAAGCATAGTCCTCAACCATAACTATATGATCCCTCAGCAACTGGAAGAAATCTTGGTCATATTTGACGATTGGCATGCCACCATGATGGGCCATCAAATCTACCCATATTTTTATTCGAGGATCTTGTGGAGCGGGTATTCCCCATTCCACATGTTGTAGGTGCAAAACGGGGACCCTCTCTAGGAAGAAGGATATCAAAATAGATCCATACTCGAATTGTTTCAATCGACCATTCCTACACTTTGTCAATTGTTTCTTCATGTTTTTCAGAAGACCCTCGCACAAATTGAAAACCCGGGGCTCCATACACTCTATAGCATACTGAAAATGGCTTTGTAAATCCATGTGACGAGCCGCACTCCCTGCCATCCAAGCAATAGTGTAGAGATAGTTCTCAAAGGAAAATCTTGAACATCCCTTATGGAAACTTTGCCACTATGCTTCTTTGTACCTGGTACGTAGTGATGTGCAACGTAATAGTCCATGGGTTCACCACAACTTCTGCTTCCCGAGAGTGACACTGGAGAGCCTGGACAAGATAAACCCATCAAGAAGTAAATGTCATCAATCTCCAAGGTAAGTGTATGCACACCCACATGAATAGCTTGTTCATTGACGTCCCACGTGTGGACTAGGTACTCGAATAGCCTTAATTGGGCTCTCATGCCCTAAACTTTGAAAAAATTGATCAAGCCACACACCCGGAGTGTCATGACAGTGCCCGGGTCATTCTAGGAAAAGTAATATTCTTCCTCGTTCTCATGTTCCCTCCTGTTATAGGATAAATCGGTATATGTGGACACTAACAGATCTCTCTAGATCCACCTAGATCTAGAACAAAACAAGAGAGGACATGACGCTTTCCCTAAGTTACAATCATTGAATTTTTCATTGAAGAAGGAATAAGTGACATACCTTTAGATATCGCTTCCTTATGTCTTTGTTGTCCCTGCTTCACTTTGGTAGCCTTGTGATATCATATCTACAACAACACAAATCAACCAAGGTGAAAGCAACAATAATACATTCAATGAAGACCTAAACATGTGATCAAGGAGTCATGTAACAAAATAAAAGTGATTTTATGGGAAAGGGACATGCCATTGTATTATATTAAATGAAAGTAGAAGATACAACCAGATTGCCTTGATGTTGCAAGCTTCCTTTCGGTGGTCCTTTGTTCCAACACACACACTTGCTCCAAACTTGCATGAAGAAGATCCACTATGGCTCGATGGACAAATGGAGGCCTCAAGCACCAATTCAAACAGGATTCCTCACACAATTTTGAACCTATTCTTTCATCAATTCTCTATTCAATCTTGCTTAACCTCTTCCTTGATAAACCTTTCATTATATAGGAGAGGGAGAGATGGTTAAAGGGATGAGGATGATCCCACTAAATCTGAGAAGTCAGTAGGATGTCAACCATGTGAATGCCAACTCATTTTCTAGAAGATCCTCTTCTAGAACCTTCGTAACCTCTTCTTCCTTTTAAGCTTTGAAGCAGGTTCGCACCCTGCTTATAGAGAAAACTGTGAACCCATCACAATCCAAGTATAGAGTAGCCTCTGAGAATCAGGGTTTTTGCACCCAACAATATATGCAACCTGTGAACTCATTTTAAAAATATGTTTTGTAGAAGAAGACAATAGTCACTTTTCTCAGGCAAAAGGTCCTTATGAGATCCTGAACACATAACTGTAGAGGCATCGCCAGAGTGACTAAAATAATGTGTAACAGAATGCCCCCCAAATTATGAGGCTGGAACTCATGACAGCTGAAATACTTTGTAAAATGTGTGTGTGTGTGTGTGTGTGTGTGTGTCAGAAACAAGGATCGCACTGAATCGGAAACCTGCAAACAATCAAGCATCTGCAGAATATAATACCAGTTATGAGGTAGGCATTCCCATGCTCAAACTACAAGTGAACGAAATCACAAATGTAAACCATGGCCACCAATCATACATTGTGGATCCATGTCATCAAAATGCTACATAGCCACCAGGACTACACTGTGGATCTATGTGTTAGAAGACTCGGATTAAGACATAGCCATGCGACATACAAAGTGGATCTATGTGTCAATACAAATCATAAATGCTCCATCACAACCTGGACCAAAAAAGATGAGACCCGGGGTCTTCAATCCCGTCGTCTGAAAGTACGAATCTAACCATGTGATTACAGGTGTCGAAGTTGAACATGGTAGAAATCACTTGATTACCGGTCATTGATGAAAACCATTAACAAGCGCGAGGGAAATCACCATTGATGTCAATGAATCCCAATACCTAAGTACAATCCGCATGAATGTGAACAAATGAGTTGAAGTCGAACACTCGGCATGATCTCTCAATCAGGGACCAATGATGTGAATCCACTGTCCAAAGCAAAGAGACCTGCTATTAAGGCAGGCAGGTTCTAAGGTACTAAATGATTTCTAAGTCTTATTCCCAAATAATGAGTTGGAGTCGGTGGAACAAGACTCGTCATAGGAGGGACTTGATGTATCCCCATCAATGACACAAAATGAGTAATAGATTTTAGGGTAAGTCAAAGTACAAATATGATTTGAAACTGACACAGGGAAGGCCGGCATGGGAATAATTGACAATTGCAGATGGCCAACTCAATGGAGGGCTTGTTTGGACTTCTCTTAAACATATGAACGACACAGCAACAGTCTTGGCAACATTGACTCAAAGACAACCCAAGATATGACCTTGTAGCAAGTCAGACGAGAGACAAATGGATTTCCCAACCCGGATTCAAATGACGAACAGGGGGTGTCATGTTCAAGAGCGACGCTTACTGCCACTAATACAAATACCAAGGCACATCCCTTTCCCAAATTTCCCCCACCATTTCTGGTGAATACTTCTTTATTTTTACACAAGCTTGAGGAGGATAACATATGCTTGTTGATGTAAGCTCATCCTTTGGACGAGTCCTTCGGGGTGTGTTTAGAGAACCCTAGGAAGGAGTGGTTTGGTCCCATAAGGGCCTTTCGATGTTTGTTTAACGATTCCAAAGATAGAAAACTTAGGGTTTTTTCATGTTTTAAGAGTCTGAAAAACACTTAAACAGAACTCTCCCAATTCCTTCTTCGTAAATCAGTCCGACGAGACCGAAAAAGTGATAAACTATCGCTCATCGAACGTTTTCTTCAAATACTTTTACGAGCATGAAAAGAACAAGATCGCTCGGCAATATTTTTGTTTTTATGGAGCGTGAAAAGAGATTAAAGGATACTCCCTAATTATCGTTGTTTTCATGTAACCATGATGAGAATGAAAATATGACAAAAGTTTACTCGGTTGCGTTCTCATGTATTTTCAAGTGCGAGAATGAACGAAGACTGAGCTCGAGGTTTTTCCTACAAAACCCTAAAAATGTATTTGTACATGTGATAGATAAAAAGAAAAAATGCTCGTACACCGTCATTCGGGCTTCTAGGTCATCTATCTGCAAAAAAACCATACTCATAAAGCCATTAGGGTAATAGGTTTTTAGGCAAAATAATAAAAATAATATAAAAAATCAATGAAAAATAGTAAATAAAGTGAATAAATATGGGTGAAAATCCCTTTTTACCATTTCATTTTTACTTTGTCAAAAACTTGCCCAACACACCTCTTTTTTTTCAAATTTCTTCAGTCGATTGCGGGAGGTACAAGAGGTCATTCAGCAAATGGTTTCAGCCAACGAGGTAATCTCCTGATTCTTCAACTTTTTAATGTATTAAATTTGATTTTTATTGGCAAATTTTAGTGTTTGAGTCCAATTTGGGGCCAGTAGGTGCGCTCAGGCATTCTCGCAAGTGGGCTTCAGTGCACATACGAGAATCTCGCGTTGTGTGAAAGCTTCACTTGCGAGGGCCGAAAATTGGATTTTCGTGTATGTTTTTACTCAATAAAAATTTATTCAAGAGGTTAAATTGAGTTGTTAATTTCCTTCTCATGGCTCCATTGCAAGTATTGATCATCATGATGTTGGAATGGAGGGAAAGATAACACGAGGAGGATGATTCCATTGCCGAAAATGATCCAGGTACAGTTGCTACCCTCCGGGAATGTGGGATCTTAAAATTTTTCAAGATCCAGGGCATGAGAGCCCAACTCAGGTTGTTAGAGTACCTAGTCCACATGTGGGATGTGGATCAATAGTTATTTCTTGTAGGGGTCCACACGCTTACACTAGATATCAATGATATCTATTTTCTGACAGGGTTGTCACGACGTGGATCCTATGTGACTTTGACTGGAGGTAGAGGCGGTGGACTTCCTATGAGCGAGTATGTTTGCCAATATTGTGTTCCCGAGGTGGAGAGAAGCAAGGGTAAAGTCGCCATCTGGAGTGTCCAAAATCTGACCCTACGGACTATTTTTTTTACCATTGCACGCATCGCCGAGAGTGCAGCTCCGCACATGGCTCTCCAGAACTATTTCCAATATGCAATAGAGTGCACAGAGCCTCGAGTTTTCAACTTGTCAGACGCAGTTCTTCACAGCATGAAGAGGCAACTGACAAAGTGCATAAGGGGTAACCTGAAACAGTTCGGGTACGAGTACGGGTCGATTTTGGTGTCTTTCTTCCTTGAGAGGGTCCCACTATTGCGTCTACAGGTAGATTGGCGTTTACCAGCCCCACGGGATCTGAGGATGATGAGGTGGTGTAACCTCATGGCTCGGCACGTAGCAGGCCCTATCAAATATAATGATTCGTTTTTTGAATGGTTGAGGCCCTAGATGAGGATGATCGATGACTATGCATATGTCGGCTTGGATTTCTGAGGAGATCCGAATTTGGTTCTGCCTGAGGATGCTCAGTGGGGTGACTTAGGTAAGAAGTACACATTTTGTTTTTTAAATGTTTTTTGTAAATTTTATTATATAAAATCTTTTTATGTTTTCAATCCAAGGACTAATCAAAAATTTGTTTTGATGACTTAGATGTGGGGCCGTATCAACCTCCAAGAACATCTCCCATTCAGAGACGAGGGGAAGTGGCTCCAGTGGCAAGATGGGATGTTGAGGACTACGAGGCAATTGAACAGAACTTAGAGGGACTGACTGTCGATATCCCGGACATCTCTATTGGGGAGATCTCGAGACGCTATCAGTGCCATACTGTGGGCGTGTCTGAGTCTCTTAGTTGAATGGTCCATAGGGTAGCCCGAGCAGTTGTATGTTACCGTGAGCATCATCCGTGATGTTAATTTGTAGAAGCCATGGGCTTCATATTTTGATATTTTGGTCTTTGGACAAAAAACTTTTGTAAAAATTTTGATCGTTAAATATATACATATATGCAGCTTCTACTGGCTTATTTTGTTTTGTATAATACATATGATGTGTGATTGGTGTTATAAGAGTCTCAGATGTTTGTTTAACACATAACTAGCTAAAGCATCAGTCAACGTATTTAGACATCTAGAAATGTGTTGATATTCGATATAATCAAAATAACGTTCCAAAAGGAGAATTCGTAGATATACCCGTAATAAAGTAGGACTTCGGATAGCATAGACATTACTTAATTGTAGTACTACTAGTTGTGAATCAAGTCATATAACCAAGTGACAGATACCAAGCGAAATAGCATCAGTCAACAATTTGATGACGGCGCTATATTCTGTGATATTATTGGTCGCACGACTGAGGCAAACACCTCGTAGACTGATAAGTTCGTTTGTAGGTGCATAAATTGCCCATGCAGTAGAATCTAGGTTCTGGGTACTACGACTAGCGCCATCGGCGAAGCCAATGTGGGGTAGCGAAGACTCCGACATCTGGAAACCAAGCACAATGCAAGGTAAGCAGTCGAGGGTAGAAACCAAATAATGAAAAAGAACACTAAAGTAACACACAAAAGTATGATACAATAAAATACAATCACTCATGCACAGATGACCTAAGAATAGTACTTCTTTAAGTAAATCCCATTTCTAGGTTCACTCAAAGGGACACCATCATAGTCCACTAACTCATAGGCTCCTTTCTCCAACACTCGTCTGACGATATAAGGACCTCGCCACATAGCCTCAAATTTTTCGGCTCCTAGCAAATCGCGATCTTGTTCATAAAGGAGAACTAGATCACCTTCAGATAAAACGCGTGGTTTAACATGTTTGTCATATTGGGCTTTGACGCATTTCTTCTGGGTTTCTATAACTAGGGTGGCATCATGACGGGTCTCGTCCAGTTGCATAAGATACAACAGACGTTCTTCCTCAGCATAAATGTTTGGGAGAAGTTCAACGGATAGCTTTAGAGATGGTATCTCACATTCAATTGGCAAGATGGATTCTATACCATAAACTAATTGGAAAGGTGTAAAACCGGTAGCAGACTTGACAGATGTCCGGTAAGCCCACAATGTAGAAAACAACATCGTGTGCCAACTAGTTTTGTGATTCCCTATCATTCGTCGAAGCATGGTAATGAGGACTTTGTTTATTGCTTCAACCTGGGCATTGGCCTGTGGGTAATAGGGTGTTGAGTTTTCATGGCAAAGACCCAACTTGTTGGTGAGTTCGAACATCATGAAGTTTCTAAAGTGGCTATCGTGATCAATAACGATATCTTGGGGAACACCAAACCGAGCAATGATATGATTGAATATGAATAGTGTTGCATTATTTCCCGTATTGTCGAATGTAGGCATCACCTCGGCCCATTTCGTAAAATAATCTACGGCTACAATAATGTATCCATGCCCCCCGGCTGAGTGAGGGTGACATGTCATAAAATCAATACCCCATTTCGCAAAAGTTCCAACAGAGACGACAGAGTGTAGAGGAGCAGGGTGTGATCGTATTTTGTTGTTGTATGTTTAGCAAGTGTGGCATTTTTGGACAGCGAAAATACAATCTTTGAATAAAGAAGGCCAAAAATACCAAGCTCATAAGATCTTTTGGGCAGTAACATACCAAGACATGTGACCACCACATGCTCCAGAATGGCAGTCATTCAGGGCTTTCTCGGCTTCGTCAAAGGTGAGGCATCGTCAAAAAATGGAGCCAATCCCACGACGATAAAGAGTATCATCGAGGATAATATACTGACAAGCTTGGTAACGTATTCGACGGCAGTCAGTGCTACACAAATCAGGGTGGAAAGTCTGAGTCTGGAGATATATAATGATATCCCCATACCAAAGGTCATTGGAACTGATCAGAAAAAGGGATTCATCGGGTAATGAATCCTTTGCTACATATTCTGTCTCAGAACAGGGAAGGTCACATATCAATTCGGAAAACACCAAGGATTTCTTGGACTTAGCACGTTTGAATTCTAATCTAAGTCAAACTCCTGGAGTATTACGATCCATTTAGAGTATTTTCCCCATAGAAATTGGCGTGTAAGAATGTGTTGCATAGGGTTGCAGTTGGAAATCACAGTAGTCTTGCGTAAAAGGATATAGTGTTGGAAACGTTGGACAGCTTGGACAGCTGCCAAGGCCATTTTTTCAACATGTAAATACTTTGTTTCGGTAGTCGTGAGACTCCGACTCAAATAATAAATGACATGTTCGTCATGAGAATCATCCTTCTGGACTAGAACCATAGCAATGGCAGAGTCTGAGGCTGCGAGATAAAGGAAATAATCGTGACTGTAATTGGGTGGGAAAAGTAGTGGGGTATGGGTTAAAGTCAATTTTAAAGCGTCGAAATCTTTGTTGGCAGTGGTGTCCCATACAAACTCAGAACCTTTCTTGAGAAGTCGAGTAAATCTGAGGGTTAACTCAATGTAGTTTGGGATGAAACGACGCAGAAAGTTTGCCTTTCCTTACAAACTTTGTAGTTGGTGAAGTGAGGAAAGAGGAGGGAGATTAAGAATCCCCTGGACCTTCAAAGGATCTACCCTGATCCCTTGACGTGAAACAATAAAGCCTAGAAGTCGGTCGGATTCTACACAAAAAACACATTTGTGCGGGTTTAAGCGTATACGGTAAAACCGACATCGAAGGAAAATGGCTCAGAAGTGTGTTGGATAATCTACACGGCTCATGGAATGAGCTAGTAGGTCATCGAGATATGGTTTCACAATGTGCTTTATATCATGGAAGGCATAAGACATAACACATTGAAAAGTCGTGCCGGCATTCTTTAAACCAAAGGGTAGTTTCTGGTAGGCAAAAGTGCCCCAAGGACAAATAAAAGTGGTCTTGTGTTGGTCGGCGGGTACGATATTGATTTGATTATATCCAGAGAAACCATCCATCAAAGAGAAGATTTCACTTCCGCCACAATCGTCGACAATCTGGTCAACGAAGGGGGTGGAAAAGTTGTCTTTAGGACAAGCTTTGTTAATATCCCTATAATCAACGCACACGCGGATCGTACCTTGTTTCTTGTTAACTGGAACAAGATTGGAAACCCAGTCAGTTAGAGCCACAGGGTAAATAAAGCCAACTTTAAGAATTTTCTCAACTTCAAGCTTGATAGCAGTTTCTTTACGTGGGTGGACCGGACGAAGTCATTTTCGGACGGGTTTAGCACCTGGGTATGTCTTAATTTCATGTACAACAATGTCGGGGTCAATACCCGGCATTTCTTCATAGCTCCATGTGAAGATGTCACAAAATTCTTGAAAAAGAGACTTGTAGGTGACAACTTTGTCGTTGGAACACGAAGCTCCGATATGCACATTTTCGACAACTCCAGGTTTAATGGATATGTCAAGGGGGATGGTGGGTGAGATATTACTTAAGTTCCCTTCGTAGAACATATCGTGTATAGACTCGAGAACGGTAGAAATGACGACAACGGTCGACGGAGTTGAGATCCATTGGTAACTCTCAATGGTGTGTTGTTCTAGGAAGAGAATGGAATGATGATGTCCATCGTCCCAAGGGGTATCTTCAATGGACATAATAGGCATAATCATCTCATCTGTAGGAAAAAAGACATGGAATGGATCCGAAGATAAATCACCAAGAGAGGGGGTAGAAGGGGTTGTCGATTGAATGGCTTGATAAGAGGATTCAACCGGACTCAAAGGAATTTGGTCGTCATAGCGAAGATAATCATCGGGGTTGGGTACCATCCACGGGTCATAAGACGCAGGGGTTTCTCAAACAGAGGTGGAAATCATGTTGATTGAGGCGAAACATAGATGTGGAACATCGGGTGGTGGAATGGGGAAAGTACCCATCAAAGAGGAATATTTAAGAAGACCCACATCGACATTCTCATACCCAGGAGGTGTCTTTGAAATGAAAGGTATGTTGTTGGTACGGGAGTCAAAATTGAAAAAGGCCAGCTGGTCAACATCGACCACTTTTCTTTGGTGTGGGAAATGTAACACGCAGAAAAGTGTGGACACAATCGCACGCATGGAATCGATCCAGCTGCGGCCAAGCAAGAGGTTATAATCGAGAGGTGCATCAAAGACCTCAACTTTGACATTGACCATTTTGGGTTCCAACGTAATGGGCAACGAAGGGAGGACATCATAGGGCTTAAAACCATAGCCATTAAAGGCCTTAACAGTGTTGTCTGATTCAGTAAGGGAAGGAGAAACAATGGCTCTCCAACAAGTGATAGACATGACACATGTCGAGGCTCCCTCATCAATAATCGTTCTACGGATATTTTTGGTTTCAATGACAACTTGTATATGAAACGCTAATTGAGGGGGGAGCCTTGGAATGTGATCTTCTAGGTCTAAGATTATTAAGTTCGTATCCATGGGATCGATTCCACCGATAGCCTTTAATAGAGCCCTTCGTTGTACGGGGCAACTTTGGAGGACTTCAAGGGACGACATCGCGGAGGGTGCTTGTGCAAGATCTTCGACAATGTTGTAGTTCTGGGAAGCATGTCCATGAGGATTGAAGGCAGACTTTCGAACAACGCCCTTTGGAGGAGGGTGAAGAATAGTATCGAGGCTCGATCATTCGAGATGAAGAGGACCATTGGGAGGTGAAGTTGAGGGAGTTGGTTGTACCAATCGTGGTGGTGTATCATCAACTTTCTCCTTGGACAGAGAATAATCTTTGGCATGAGTGGCAATAGCAATGTCGTTCTTATTTGAATCACCCGTGCACATTAGGACGTATGAATTATTAGAAGGAGAAGGTTGGTCATGAATGACCAATTGGGCTTGTTGTTGAGAAGGGAAAGGTTGGGACAAGACGACAGGTGTAGGAGGCTTTGGGGCCCCTTGAAGGAATTTAGTGACTTCAGCTCGTCTCGGACAATCTTTCATTTAGTGATCATCGCCACATATAAGACACAGATATTTCGGTTTACGCTTATCCTTCTCGTCAGCAGTTTTTGTTTTTGTTTTTTCGGATTGGGGGTTGTTTTTATCCTCCCTATTCCTACCCTTTCCTTTTTGGATTTATTTTTACCAGTGGGGGTGGATTGAACAGAGTTCACCTCATAAGTTTTTTCTGGTGGAAGGAGTGGGAGATGGAGCATTATGTACATTAGAAGCAGAAGATTTGGTATTGGTGTGAGAGGCCGACGTAGATTTGGTGTCAACATGGAAAGTGCCAATCACACCGTCAACATCATGAGAGGTTGTTGGGGTTGTCGAGGTAGTTGTGGTAGAAGAACGAGGAGCGTCAGGGAGTAAGTCATATAGAGTAC
>JASDQU010208339.1:0-16145 GCA_032191745.1 Picea mariana | reverse complement strand
TTAACACATAACTAGCTAAAGCATCAGTCAACGTATTTAGACATCTAGGAATGTGTTGATATTCGATATAATCAAAATAACGTTCCAAAAGGAGAATTCGTAGATATACCCGTAATAAAGTAGGACTTCGGATAGCATAGACATTACTTAATTGTAGTACTACTAGTTGTGAATCAAGTCGTATAACCAAGTGACAAATACCAAGCGAAATAGCATCAGTCAACAATTCGATGACGGCGCTACATTCTGTGATATTATTGGTCGCACGACTGAGGCAAACACCTCGTAGACTGATAAGTTCGTTTGTAGGTGCATAAATTGCCCATGCAGTAGAATCTAGGTTATGGGTACTACGACTAGCACCATCGGTGAAGCCAATGTGGGGTAGCGAAGACTCAGACATCTGGAAACCAAGCACAACGCAAGGTAAGCAGTCGAGGGTAGAAACCAAATAACGAAAAAGAACACTAAAGTAACACACAAAAGTATGATACAATAAAATACAATCACTCATGCACAGATGACCTAAGCATAGTACTTCTTTAAGTAAAGCCCATTTCTAGGTTCACTCAAAGGGACACCATCATAGTCCACTAACTCGTAGGCTCCTTTCTCCAACACTCGTCTGACGATATAAGGACCTCGCCACATAGCCTCAAATTTTTCAGCTCCTAGCAAATCGTGATCTTGTTCATAAAGGAGAACTAGATCACCTTCAGATAAAACGCGTGGTTTGACATGTTTGTCGTATTGGGCTTTGACGTGTTTCTTCTGGGTTTCTATAACTAGGGTGGCATCATGACGGGTCTCGTCCAGTTGCATAAGATACAACAGACGTTCTTCCTCAGCAGAAATTTTTGGGAGAAGTTCAACGGCTAGCTTTAGAGATGGTATCTCACATTCAATTGGCAAGATGGATTCTATACCATAAACTAACTGGAAAGGTGTAAAACTGGTAGCAGACTTGACGGATGTCCGGTAAGCCCACAATACGGAAAACAACGTCGTGTGCCAACTAGTTTTGTGATTCCCTATCATTCGTCGAAGCATGGTAATGAGGACTTTGTTTATTGCTTCAACCTGGACATTGGCCTGTGGGTAATAGGGTGTTGAGTTTTCATGGCGAAGACCCAACTTGCTGGTGAGTTCGAACATCATGAAGTTTCTAAAGTGGCTACCATGATCAATAATGATATCTTGGGGAACACCAAACCGAGCAATGATATGATTGAATATGAATAGTGTTGCATTATTTCCCGTATTGTCGAATGTAGGCATCACCTCGGCCCATTTCGTAAAATAATCTACAGCTACAATAATGTATCCATGCCCCCCAGCCGAGTGAGGGTGACATGTCATGAAATCGATACCCCATTTCGCAAAAGTTCCAACAGAGATGACAGGGTGTAGAGGAGCAGGGTGTGATCGTATTTTGTTGTTGTATGTTTAGCAAGTGTGGCATTTTTGGACAGCGATAATACAATCTTTGAATAAAGAAGGCCAAAAATACCCAACTCATAAGATCTTTTGGGCAGTAGCATACCCAGACATGTGACCACCACATGCTCCAGAATGGCAGTCATTCAAGGCTTTCTCGGCTTCGTCAAAGGTGAGGCATCGTCGAAAAACGGAGCCAATCCCACGACGATAAAGAGTATCACCGAGGATAATATACTGACGGGCTTGGTAACGTATTCGACGGCGGTCAGTGCTAGACAAATCAGAGTGGAAAGTCCGAGTCTAGAGATATATAATGATATCCCCATACCAAAGGTCATTGGAACTGATCAGAAAAAGGGATTCATCGGGTAATGAATCCTTTGCTACATATTTTGTCTCGAAACAGGGAAGGTCACATATCAATTCAGCAAACACCAAGGATTTCTTGGACTTAGCACGTTTTAATTCTAATCTAAGTTGAACTCCTGGAGTATTACAATCTATTTGGAGTATTTTCCCCCTAGAAATTGACGTGTAAGAATGTGTTGCATAGGGTTACATTTGGAAATCACGGTAGTCTTGCGTAAAAGGATATAGTGTTGGAAACGTTGGACAACTTGGACGGCTGCCAAGGCCATTTTTTCAACATGTAAATACTTGTTTTCGGTAGTCGTGAGACTCCGACTCAAATAATAAATGACATGTTTGTCATGAGAATCATCCTCCTGGACTAGAACCATAGCAATGGTAGAGTCTGAGGCTGCGAGATAAAGGAAATAATCGCGACTGTAATTGGGTGGGAAAAGTAGTGGGGTACAGGTTAAAGTCAGTTTTAAAGCGTCGAAAGCTTTGTTGGCAGTGGTGTCCCATACAAACTCAGAACCTTTCTTGAGCAGTCGATTAAATCTGAGGGTTAACTCAGTGTAGTTTGGGATGAAACGACGTAGAAAGTTTGCCTTTCCTTGCAAACTTTGTAGCTGGCGAAGTGAGGAAAGAGGAGGGAGTAAGAATCCCCTCGACCTTCAAAGGATCTACTCCGATCCCTTGACGTGAAACAATAAAGCCTAAAAGTCGGTCGGATTCTACACAAAAAACACATTTGTGCGGGTTTAAGTGTATACGGTAAAACCGACATCGAAGGAAAATGGCTCGGAAGTGTGTTGGATGATCTACACGGCTCATGGAATGAGCTAGTAGGTCATCGAGATATGGTTGCACAATGTGCTTTATATCATGGAAGGCATAAGACATAACACATTGAAAAGTCGTGCCGGCATTCTTTAAACCAAAGGGTAGTTTCTGGTAGGCAAAAGTGCCCCAAGGACAAATAAAAGCGGTCTTGTGTTGGTCGGCGGGTACGATATTGATTTGATTATATCCGGAGAAACCATCCATCAAAGAGAATATTTCACTTCCACCACAATCGTCGACGATCTGGTCAACGAAGGGGGTGGAAAAGTTGTCTTTAGGACAAGCTTTGTTAATATCCCTATAATCAACCCACACGCAGATCGTACCTTGTTTCTTGTTAACTAGAACAAGATTGGAAACCCAGTCAGTTAGAGCCACAGGGTAAATAAAGCCAACTTTAAGAAGTTTCTCAATTTCAACCTTGATAGCAGTTGTTTTACGTGGGTGGACCGGACGAAGTCGTTTTCGGACGGGTTTAGCACCTGGGTATGTCTTAATCTCATGTACAACAATGTCGGGGTCAATACCCAGCATTTCTTCATAGCTCCATGTGAAGACATCACAAAATTCTTGAAAAAGAGACTTGTAGGTGACAACTTTGTCGTTGGAACACGAAGCTCCGATATGCACATTTTCGACAACTCCAGGTTTAATGGATATGTCAAGGGGGATGGTGGGTGAGATATTACTTAAGTTGTCTTTGTAGAACATATCGTGTATAGACTCGAGAACGGTAGAAATGACGACAACGGTCGACGGAGTCGAGATCCGTTGGTAACTCTCAATGGTGTGTTGTTCCAGGAAGAGAATGGAATGATGATGTCCATCGTCCCAAGGGGTATCTTCAATGGACATAATAGGCATAATCATCTCGTCTGTAGGAAAAAAGACATGGAATGGATCTAGAGATAAATCACCAAGAGAGGGGGTAGAAGGGGTTGTCGATTGAATGGCTTGATAAAAGGATTCAACTGGACTCAAAGGCATTTCGTCGTCATAGCGAAGATAATCATCGGGGTTGGGTACCATCCACGGGTCATAAGACGCTTGGGTTTCTCAAACAGAGGTGGAAATCATGTTGATCGAGGTGAAACATGGATGTGGAATATTGGGTGGTGGAATGGGGAAAGTACCCATCAAAGAGGAATATCTAAGAAGACCCACATCGACATTCTCATACCCAGGAGGTGTCTTTGAAATGAAAGGTATGTTGTTGGTACGGGAGTCAGAATTGAAAAAGGCCAGCTGGTCAACAAAGACCACTTTTCTTTGGTGTGGGAAATGTAACACACAGAAAAGTGTAGACACAACCGCACGCATGGAATCGTTCTAGCTGTGGCCAAGCAAGAGGTTATACTCAAGAGGTGCATCAAAGACCTCAACTTCGACGTTGACCATTTTGCCTTCCAAAGTAATGGGCAACAAAGGGAGGACATCATAGGGCTTAAAACCAAATCCGTTAAAGGCCTTAAGGGTGTTGTGTGATTCAGTAAGGGAAGGAGAACCAATGGCTCTCCAACAAGTGATAGACATGACACATGTCGAGGCTCCCTCATCAATAACCGTTTTACAGATATTTTTGGTTTCAATGACAACTTGTATATGAAACGCTAATTGAGGGGGGAGCCTTGGAATGTGATCTTCTAGGTCTAAGATTATTAAGTTTGAATCCATGGGATCGATTCCACCAATAGCCTTTAATAGAGCCCTCTGTTGTGCGGGGCAATTTTGGAGGACTTCAAGGGACGACATCGCGGAGGGTGCCTATGCAAGATCTTCGACAATGTTGTAGTTCTAAGCAGCATGCGCATGAGGATTGAAGGCAGACTTTCGAACAACGCCCTTTGGAGGAGGGTGAAGAACAGTATCGAGGCTCGGTCATTCAAGATGAAGAGGACCATTGGGAGGTGAAGTCAAGGGAGTCGGTTGTACCAATGGCGGTGGTGTATCATCAACTTTCTCCTTGGACGAAGAATAATCTTTGGCCTGAGTGGTGATAGCAATGTCGTTCTTATTTGAATCACCCATGCACATTAGGACGTATGAATTATTAGAAGGAGAAGGTTGGTCATGAATGACCAATTGGGCTTGCTGTTGAGAAGGGAAAGGTTGGGACAAGACGACAGGTGTAGGAGGCTTCGGAGCCCCTTGAAGGAATTTAGTGACTTCAGCTCGTCTCGGACAATCTTTCATTTAGTGATCATCGCCACATATAAGACACGGATATTTCGGTTTACGCTTATCCTTCTCGTCAGCAATTTGTGTTTTTGTTTTTTTGGATTGGGGGTTATTTTTATCCTCCCTATTCCTACCCTTTCCTTTTTTGGATTTATTTTTACCAGTGGGGGTGGATTGAATAGAGTTCACCTCATAAGTTTTTTTGGTGGAAGGAGTGGGAGATGGAGCATTATGTACATTAGAAGCAGAAGATTTGGTATTGGTGTGAGAGGCCGATGTAGATTTGGTGTCAGCATGGAAAGTGCCAATCACACCGTCAACAGCATGAGAGGTTGTTGGGGTTGTCGAGGTAGTTGTGGTAGAAGAATGAGGAGCATCAAGGAGTAATTCATATAGAGTACCCGTTTGTGAATAAACGAGATCAAGGTACTAATCACGACTAATCACCTTCTCTTCGGTGACAATGCCACCCATGGAAATATCATGGGAGATTTTATTCACGAATGATTTAGTGAACCATTCTGCCAATAATTGATTAGGAAATTGATTAGGAAGATCAAGTTTGATCAAACGTCATCTTCGTCTCCACTCATGGATGTGATCGGAAATATGAGTGGCCTTATTTTGCTTGAAGGAACTTAATATCTCAGTTCCCATTTCATAGAGGATGGGCAGTTGGTAATGGGTGAAAAAATCCATGGCGAGGGTATTAAAGTCATTGAAGAAGCCTCGTGGTAATTCTATATACCACTTTGCAGCCAAACCGGTAAGGGTTCATTGGAAGAGTCTTAACCTAATGGAGTCGTCCATCAAAGAGTTGGATGAACACCAAAGGTGAAAAGTCATAACGTGGTTGTTTGGATCCTCTCCCAGTTTACCATCGAACTTGGGAATGTTGGATGGTAACTTGGTCGGTATAACGGGCCAATGGGGAGAATGAAGGATAGGGTCGTTCAAGATCCTAGATAAATTAGGGAGGTCTAGAGTGGCGAGAAAGGGTAATTGTCTATTCACATGAGGGTACTGGTGACTTTGGGGAGGAAGTCCCATAGGTATACCAGTAGGACCGTAAGAATTTTGTATATAATGAGGAGATCTGGGCAAATTCGGTTGTTGGGTTGTAGACATGTGACACATAGGGATATACTAGTTAAGGATGTTCAAACCCCAGATGGGATTAGGTGGACCCGGGTATGGCTGGACTGTATGAGGGGGTATGAAAGAGCTAGTTGGAGGTTGTTTCCCCCCAATCGATTGGGGATTACCTTGGGTAAGATAGTTCCAATACTGGGTCAAGGCTGTAGGTATGTTATGTCCAGAGGGTGGAGTAGGTGGGGGTTGTCCTCCAACTTGGGGTTGTGTCACAAATGGGATTTGACTGCCATATGGGGGTAAGGTTCCAGTGTGGGTTTGACCTCCAGGTGGGGCTTGTCCTCCAGCAGGAATTTGATAAGTAGGTGTGAAAGACTGAGTGATGCCACTAGGGCTAGCTCCACCAAGAAAAGGTGAATAGGAGCCTCTGTAGGGGACACGAGGGAGTGTCGGAATAAAACTGGAAACAACATGGTGTTCAGGAGGGGGAAAGACTCTAGAAACTCTAGATGAATCTTGAGTAGGAACAAGGATAGAAGCATATAACGGATTATATCCCGGGGGAATGGACGGGTTAGGTCTAGATGTGCCAATGGGAGATTGGCTACCCACCGTATTCTCGGTGTGAATATTCATAGTATCTGGGACCATTGTATAATGGGCCATTTGAAGGGGGATAGTCAAGATATGGTCGGTTAGCTGAGCATCTAAACCAGGGAAATAATAGGTAGTAGTAAAAGGTATCACGTCTGTATCAGATGTTTCGGGTAGCTCAAGTGTGACAGTGATATCACGCCTGCTCCTGAGCCAAAGGGATCCCATCTAAAAATTCCAGTAGTCCAAAAAGGATTCTAACCTTCAGAGCCTGTGAAAGGTCCGGTTGGTAATCCAAAAGACTCAACAACAATTTCCTCGAATGAATTTACTCAAACAATACNATCCTCTCCCAGTTTACCATCGAACTTGGGAATGTCGGATGGTAACTTGGTCGGTATAACGGGCCAATGGGGAGAATGAAGGATAGGGTTGTTCAAGATCCTAGATAAATTAGGGAGGTCTAGAGTGGCGAGAAAGGGTAATTGTCTATTCACATGAGGGTACTGGTGACTTTGGGGAGGAAGTCCCATAGGTATACCAGTAGGACCGTAAGCATTTTGTATATAATGAGAAGATCTGGGCAAATTCAATTGTTGGGTTGTAGACATGTGACACATAGGGATATACTAGTTAAGGATGTTCGAACCCCAGATGGGATTAGGTGGACCTGGGTATGGCTGGACTGTATGAGGGGGTATGAAAGAGCTAGTTGGAGGTTGTTTCCCCCCAATTGATTGGGGATTACCTTGGGTAAGATAGTTCCAATACTAGGTCAAGGTTGTAGGTATGTTATGTCCAGAGGGTGGAGTAGGTGGGGGTTGTCCTCCAACTTGGGGTTGTGTCACAAATGGGATTTGACTGCCATATGGGGGTAAGGTTCTAGTGTGGGTTTGACCTCCAGGTGGGGGTTGTCCTCCAGTAGGAATTTGATAAGTAGGTGTGAAAGACTGAGTGATGCCACTAGGGCCAGCTCCACCAAGAAAAGGTGAATAGGAGCCGCCGTAGGGGACACGAGGGAGTGTCGGAATAAAATTGGAAACAACATGGTGTTCAGGAGGGGGAAAGACTCTAGAAACTCTGGATGAACCCTGAGTAGGAACAAGGATAGAAGCATTTAACGGATTATATCCGGGGGGAATGGACGGGGTAGGTCTAGGTGTGCCAATGGGAGATTGGATACCCACCGTATTCTCGGTGTGAATATTCATAGTATCTGGGACCATTGTATAATGGGCCATTTGAAGGGGGATAGTCAAGATATGGTTGGCTGGCTGAGCATCTAAACCAGGAAAATAATAGGTAGTAGTAAAAGGTATCGCGTCTGTATCAGATGTTTCGGGCAGCTCAGGTGTGACAGTGATATCACGCCTGCTCCTGAGCCAAAGAGATCCCATCTAAAAATTCCAGTAGTCCAAAAAGGATCCTGATATCACGCCTGCTCCTGAGCCAAAGAGATCCCATCTAAAAATTCCAGTAGTCCAAAAAGGATCCTAACCTTTAGAGCCTGTGAAAGGTCTGGTTGGTAATCCAAAAGACTCAACAACAATTTCCTCGAATGAATTTACTCAAACAATACGTCTCACAGAGTCGAGAGGAAGTCGCAAGCCCTCTAGAGAATCTATAATTTGGAATTGTTCTAAAGAGTCAGTTCTTTCCACTCATGGAGTGGCAATGTCTTGGACTTCACTCTGTTGAGGAGATCCCTCTGGTGAGTTGGTAGGCAAGGGTTGATAACCTTCCAGATCTTCTGGGGTTATTCCTTGCATTCTCTATGAGCGACATGGAGGGTCGATGGTGATCGAGCTAAAATCTTACGAAAGAAATTCTATGTCCAACTACGGAGAACAACAACAGTCACTAATAAAATCTAGAGTTCAAACCATGAAAACAAACCTTTTCGTTCTGAAGTCACTAGTTGGTGATGAAATCCAACGTCACGAAGTCGAGACAATAAGGGGCTAGGATAGAGCAGGTGGAAAAGTTACATGGACGATCTACTTAATGGACTTAGACCTTGGTGCAAGCTCTCACACATAATCATGGGTATACCCTCCAAGGACCCCGAGTGAGTTTGGCCAACGTCAATTCCAGGTACCGTGGAGACTTGCCCCTCCATATTCACCTTGTGTTAACAATTGCTAAGAAGATAGGCCACTAAGGTTACCAAAAACAACAATGATGTCTAGGGGGACAGTCGACAGTCCGATCCACGCGCAAAGGCAAGGTATCTAGCCCAAAATCAACTCGAGAGGCTTCCACTCATAATTGTTGGTATACCTTCAAGTGACCCCCATAATACACGCAATCTCTACACCAAGACCAACAAAGCATGGTGAGTAACTCTGCCAGTCTTAATGTGACCTCAGGTTTGACCCTTGTGTGAGAGGGGCTTCCCAGGACAAAATGTTGCAAATGGATTTCAACACTCCCTATCACAAGATACTACAATGTGTTTTATTCTTTGAAGAGTGTGCCTTACAACCTAGTCCAAAGCGCTAGCATAGCTAATGTTGGTGAGAAGAGTTTCTAGAAAATAAAAGTTACTAATAAATTTTAGATTGCGTTGTGTTTTAGAGGTTGTTGTTTATGCAAGAGGAGGATGGAAATGAAACCAATGTTTTTGAGACCTTGACCCAATAATATGCAAATAGAGATGAAGGATGCAATTTTTCGTTCAATGAATTCTATCTACAGCAGGGAGAAGGTGTCTTTTCTGGAACTATAAGCTACGAAAAGTACTTTTCTTTTTCTTGAACACGATTGCAAACAACCATAAAAATGAAGTTTCTCAATTTTCTCTTCTTTATTTTTTTGTAAGAAAAAAAAATGAATGCAAAAACTTTCTTATGAATGATTACTCAACAATAACGAATTGTTTAGAGTAGCCTGTGAGAATCAGGGTTTTCGCACCCAAAAATATATGCATCCTGTGAACTCATTTTAAAAATATGTTTTGTAGAAGAAGACAACAGTCACTTTTCTCAGGCAAAAGGTCCTTATGAGAGCCTGAACACATAAATGTAGAGACATCGCCAGAGTGACCAAAATAACACCTCCACTCAAGCATAATGACCGATGAAAACCTGCCAAACAACATTAAAATATGATTAGATTCATCAAAAATTAAAAGTTGGAAGTTTTCCTAGCTCTATTTCTCTTTTTAAAATTTGAGTTGCGGTCATCGCAGGGGATCTCTTTTCCATAGTGCGGCATCATCGCACCCTGGTTGTGGGACCCTGCGTGGATTTGGCATCATCACAGTTCACGATAGGGTGAACCTACGACGATCTCAAAGCACAATAACCCCTAAAAAATTGCCCATAACTAAACAATGAACCATTAAAAATGAAACATTCGACCATAAAAAGAGAGAGGGGAAGAAGAATACCCTCTTGATGGAAGCGGTTCGAGAAATGGTCCACCGGGCGCTCCAGAATCGTCGCTTGAAATTCAAAAGAAAAAGGGGGTTTTGGGCACTAATTGGGTGGAAATGAAAATGAAATGGTAAATGAACTATTTTGACCTATTTTGTTCACTTTTAACCATTTTAATTTCAAATTAAAATAATTTTTGAATATTTTTACCTATGCCCTAAGCCTAATGAACTTTGCAAAGTGTCTCTATTACAGGTTGAGAGGTTTCAGGACCAGACTTTTGATATGGATCCTCCATTTTTGGTCATTTTTGTGTGTTTTTATTATGTATATATACTTTTAGGGAATTTTAGGAAAAACTCTGAGCATGGTCTTAATTATTTCTCGCGCTTGTGAAACTATGAGAATGTAATCGAGTAATCTTTTTTTGTTTTTTCGAACTCGTAATGGTAATACAAAAAATGAACCCTATGGAATATCCTTTAAGCTCTTTTCAAGCTTCCTAAAAATGAAAAGATAGTCAAGTGACCTTGTTATTTTCACACTCGTAAAAGTATTTGAAGAAAACATTTGATGCACAGTAGATTGTCTCTTTTTCAGTCTTGTCAGACTAACTTACGAAAAATGACATTTTGGAGTTTTCTTTAAATGTTTTTCAGACTCTCTAAACATGAAAAACCCTTGAGTTTTCTTTCTTTGGACTAATAACACAACCATCGAAAAGCCCATATGGGACTGAACCACTCCTTCCTAGGGTTCGTTAAAATTACTCTGAGGGACTCATCCAAAGGATGAGCTTACATTACAAGCATATGTTATCCTCCTCAAGCTTGTGTAAAAATAAATAGGTACTTGCCAGAAATGGTGGGGGAAAATTGGGAAAGAAATGTATATTTGTATCTATGTTAGTGGCAGTAAGTCGTTGTTACAGATCAAAATTACTCACTTCAATAGTGTCGCAAGTGTCGTCATTACAAGTGTTGTAAGTGTCAAAGACTAGTTTTGAAGAGGATAAATCACTTGACAATGAGTACAAGCCTTTTGCCACTAGAAAAACCGCTCAAAAGTCAATTTTTGGAAGGGAGCGCTCCCCCATGCTCTGTTAGGGAGCGTGGCGCTCTGTACCCTTTTCCAGGGGAGTGTTCCAATGCTCTATGTCTCTTTTGAAGCAGCGCTGGCCTTTTCTGGGCTAAATTTGGTTTGTTGGAGGAAATCAGGGAAGAATCCCCTCAATCTTTGAAGTTGGTTGGATTCGAATATGAGTTCAAGGCATGATCTTAGGGGAGATCCTCAACTTATCCCAAATATATCTCAAGTGGTTGGGCCTCTCCAAGCTTATATAAGGAGGCCTTCTCATGGTGAAAGGGACATAAAAAGATTGGAGGTATGAAACCTATGATCTCATAGGTAATATACAAGAGATGGAGATTGAGAATTACACCAAACTTATGATCCCATAAGTGAGATGCCATTGAAGCATAATCAGTGTAGATTACTTGAGAAAAGGGGTTGGACAAGGAGAGCTGGAAGAAGTTGTTGCACCTTCATCAGAGGATTGTAAGTACTCTTCATTTGTTCTAATTAATATACATACATGCTTGGCATGTTCTTTCAAGTTTATGTTTGTTCCACATGAACCTGTCTTCAGTAGATAGATCTGTATTTGAGCTAAACTCAGTAGAATAGGAAGTTTGTTGTATCTTTGTTTGTTCTACAGAACCTATCGAGGAGCTTGGGATTGAAGCTCAACTTTGACTTTGCGAGGACAAAAACCATTTAAAAAGGTACACTTTTCTTCTTCCTCTTCATTCATTAGCTTAATTAGATCTAAAAGGATGTCAGTGACCAATAATAGCACCCTTTTTGTCTTGGTTTTAGCGGTCTAGATACCAAGAGGGAATCCGCTTGTCCGAAGGAGGATTCACCTGTAGCAAAAATTGGTGACTCCACTAGGGAGGAGCTCTGATTTTTGTTTCCTTTCCTAGATCTTGTTTTGGCCCTTTTCCCACTTCTTGATCTTCTCCATATCATCTTTAATTCTTGGATTTGTTTGATTGGCTCTTGATTTCATCACCTTCAAGTTGATTGACTAAGTTTTCTTGATTCTTTTACTTTCTGGGCATTTTTTCTGAATTTTTAGAGGCCAACGCCCCCCTACCTTTGTTACCAAAGCGTTGGCACTCCCTACTGGTCTCACACAGAGCGTTTGAATGCTCTTGTGCCCCTTACACCATAGCGCTACCCCTTTTCTGTGCAAAATCCCCTAGCGTTTCATTCTCTGAAGTTCAATTTTTGTATTTGGCACTTGCTCAGAGTCTTATCATCTAAGTACATCTTAATCTTGGCCTTCAACACTCTGCTTTCCAAGAATTGATCACCTTTTGTCTGGAATTTTGACATTTTCTTTCCTTACCTTGAAGTCACTCTTTGTCTTTGTTGATTTAGAGTCAACTTACTGTTTTCTTCTCATTTATCTGACTGAGTGGAAGCTTTTGTGAGGAAACTCAAGGATCTATGCACTATTCCATTTGATATTTGACGTCATTTTTCCAAACAATTCTTGGTTGTTCATCATCCATTACCTTTCTCCTACCTTCACTAGAAATTTAACCTTTTTTCATGCATTCTAGGTAATTTTTTGCAAATTTTTCGCTATTTTTCTGAGTTTCTAGAAGCACCAATGCCCCCCTGTAGACCATACCAGAGCGCCAGCGCTCCCCTACAATGTTTTAGGGGGATTTGAAACACTCTGTGCACCCTTCTAGGGGAGCGCTAGTGTATTTTTTGAGTGAAATTGCCTTCTTTTGTTCAGTCTTTTGCAGCATGTTTTGTAGTACTCTTTACCCAGAGTCTATGGTTGGTTTGTGGGGTTGTTTGGATTGGTTCTTGATGGTTTTTTATGCTTGTCACTCTCTTTTGTCTTGATTGGAGCTTGAAACCTCTTTTCAAAACGTGAAATTGCCTTTTCTAGCTGCATTTTGGTCAGGACAGTTTTGAGTGGTTTCTCTTTCTCCCTATCATTTCTTGGATTCTTCTTTGCATTTTATTGTCTTCCTTGAATGCTTGCATTTGAAGTAGCAGAATTGCATTTTTTTTGGCATTTTGGGACATTATGCATCTAAAATGATGAATTTTTTCTCCTTCTCGTAGCATAGCTTTCATAGAAATGAAAATATTTCATATTCATCTCTTTGCATAACTTTTGAGTCGGTCAAAACACCATACTGTCCATGCCATTTTTCCTTTGAGTAACAACAACCATAAAAATCAAGCGCTAAACTAAAATAGATTAGACATTTCTTACATTTTTTGGTAGCAAACCTACATTAGATTAGTTGTAGGGCTTTGGAATAGCTGTGAAATATAACTTTCCAAAGCTGCAAACAAACATAGGATCTTGTGTTAGGGAGTGGTGAAATCCAATTGCTACATTTTGTCCTGGGAAGCCCTTCTCACACAAGGGTCAAACCTAAGGTTGCATTGAGACTAGCAGAGTTACTCACCCTGCTTTGTTGGTCTTCATGTAGAGATTGTGCGTATTATGGGGGTCACTTGAAGGTATAACCACAATGATGAGTGGAAAACTTTTGATTTTGGGCTAGATACTTTGCCCTTGTGCGTGGATCGAACTGTCGATTGTTTCCCCAGGAATCACTGTTGTAGTTGGTAACCTTGGTGGCCTATCTCTTTAGTGTCTTTACACAAGGTGACTGTGGAGGGAAAAGTCTTCACGGTACCTGGAATCGACGTTGGCCAGACTCACTCGAGCTCTTTGGAGGGTATACCCACGATTATGTCTAGGATCTTGCACCAAAGTGTAAGTCCGTTAAGCAGGTCATTGGCGTAACTTTTCCACCGGCTCTATCTCAGCCCCTTCTTACTTTGTTCCTGCGACGTAGGATTTCATCACCAACTAGTGTGCTCATTGTGAAAAGGTTTTGTTTTCTTGTTTGCTTACTAGATTTTTAGTCTGTGTTGTTTGTCTCCCTAGCAGAATCTAGGTTGGATTTTTATTTTTATGGTGTCAATTCCTGGAATGACCAATGAAGGAACCCCTTTGTCAAGGGAACCCTTTGTTTTTCCTTCTTACAGAAATGTTGGTCCTCCTTACATCACTACTTGGAGCCTTCCAAGTCTCACAATTGGGTTACCAGTATGGTTTTTTTCCACTCCGGTGATCTCGAATGCATGTGCTTCAGATGTAAGCACACCACCCACACATCAACCTCATGTCAACCTTTCTCCTTCTTTGCCCATCAGGTCTCCTTCCATTTCTCCTTCTTCTCCTAGTGAAAGCTCTCAAGCGAGTAGCCAAATTGATAAGAAGAAGAAGAAACATAAAGAGAAGAAGAAGAACCAAAAATGGACCAAGCCTCCAACTACATCAAATGTTGGATCCAAGTAGCCAGCTACTGTTAATAGTACTGGGAGTATTGATGAGGTCGATAAGATTAAAATGAAGAATCTGAAACCAAAATTCCCTTGCAGTCTCTGTAAGGGTGACCACTTTTTGAGGGATTGCCCTGGTATTCCTAAGGTCTTAGAAATGTGTTCCTCCACGTCATCGGCCTTTGCTAGACATGCTAGTGATGCCCCGTCAACTAGTGACATTAAGGTTGGTAAGAAGAAGATGATTTTCAAACTTCCTTGTATGTTAGGCGAGGGTGATCATTATTCTCACCTTTGTCCTCGTATGGATGAGGATTCTTCTCTATTCTAAAAGCTTCAACTTCCAACTGGTTATCACAAGATTTCCCCCAACCCTTCGTTAGTTGATGGAATGGTCAATCTGGTTCCATCCCCGGTCAGTCTGGTTTCTCAGGTTGTTAATCTAGTTTCATCCTCAGTTGAACCACTAACCAAAGTAGTTGATCTAGTTCCATCATCGATCAGCACAACTTCTCATCTAAAAAGTGAAACCCAAGTGGTTGATCCAGTCTCTTCATTGGTCAATCCCACCCTCCATCTGAAGAGTGCCAACATGGTTGCTCTGGTCCTTTCATCGGTCAGCCCGGTTGATCACGTCGTCAATATGGTCACGTCCTTAGCTGAACCAGTTGACAAAGTGGTTGATCCAATCCCATATTCGGTCAATCCCACTCTCTCGTTAGAGAGTGCAACCCAAGCGGTTGATTCATTTCCACCTATCGGCCCCATTCTTCCCTTGGAGAATGAAACCCAAGTGGTCAATTTGATGTCGTTATCAATCGATCATACTCTCCCACTAGAGAGTAAACTTGATATTGCCCATGTTTTTCTCGTTGATACAGAATCTACCGTGTTGGGGGGCATTCCTCTTTCTCTCGTGAAACCCCCTCCAAGTAATGAGGCCATCCTTTTTGATTGGGGTGTGCTAACTGGACCTCGTCTTCCCTCTCACATTCCTTTCAATATTATAGTAAAAGTTTGTGGTCGGGACATTCCTCAGACGTTGATAGATGAAGGTTCATCCGTTAGTATTTTGTCCTCTATTGCTTGGCAAGCTTTGGGTTATCCTCAGCTTGTGTCGGTTACCTAGACTATGTTCGCTTTTAACAGAAGAACCAATCACCCTTTAGGGATCCTTCCTCAGTTTCCCGTAACTTTGGGAGGGAAAACATTCTTTATTGATGTTATGGTAGTCCAAGACCCCTTGGATTTCGATTTACTCCTTGGGCGATATTATGTCTATGCCATGAAATCTATTGTGTCCACTTTTTTTCGTGTGATATCTTTCCCACACGATGGAAGAATGGTGACTATTGATCAACTTTCGTTTGTTGGCCCTGACTTGACCATCAATCCAATGACCTCCCTAAACGGTTCTTATCAGCAGTCGCTATCAACCCTGCCACAGGTCAATTATGTGGTGGTGTCTCCCATGCCTTTAGCTGCCGATGAAGATCACTTGGATCCAGTAGTTGACATGGTGATCTCTTCAGTAGGGATATTGGAGCCTGATCTCCTTACCCCTGATGAGACCCTCGACATGTGTTCCTTCCAGACCATTGTTCTTCCATCCAGTGAAGATCTCTTGGAAGCCATGAACGAGTTTTGTCCCTTGACATGGTGTCTTACCAGAGCGTTATCCTCTTGGAAACTATGATCAAGAAGAGTCAACAAGCATAGTTTTTCCTCTCTGTGGCAAGCTCGTTAAAAAATGAAACAAAGGCCTTGAGAATAGTTTTTCTTTTTTGTAGCAAGCTCGTTAAAAAATGAAACAAAAATCTGGGGATTGAACCTAGAGCCTTGAGCATGGTTATTTTCATGTGTCAAGCTCATTAAAAAATGAAA
>JASDQU010208338.1:5843-16340 GCA_032191745.1 Picea mariana | reverse complement strand
AATGCTTCAAATAACGCCCGTTGACAGGGGCATTGAGGATTTCACCATCTATATTTTCCAGTAGGAAATAATTTTTCCCTTCTAGAGCCGAGACCCTAAATGGCCCATACCAGAGGTGGTCAAATTTACCATGTTTTGCCGCTTCTTCCTTTTTTGCATCCCACCTTAACACTAAATCACCTGGGAGGAAATCTCCGTCTTTTGCTTTGCGGTCGAACAATGCCTTCATATCATCTTGGTACTTCTGCATCTTTTCATCTACTTCAACTCTATGTTGTTGAACCTTGATCAGTTGATTTATCCTTCTGGTGACATGATTGGGTTCTTCATTTTGATATTGTCATAAATTCATCACTAGGAGCGCTAGGTTTATAGGTAGTACAACATGGGTCCCATATACCATATGAAAAGGCAAATTGCCTATTGACCTTTTTTTGCTTATGCGGTTCGCCCACAATGCGTATTTTAAGTGCACATGCCAAGACCTTTTATTTTCATCCAATACTTTCTTGATTATATTTACCAAGCTCTTATTAGATGATTTGGCCAATCCGTTTCCCTGGGGGTAATATGTTGTGGAATGGACGAAAACGATGTTATACTTCTGATAGAAGATGATCATAGCCATAGATTTAAAGGCCTAGGCATTGTCAGTAACTATCTTTTGGGGGCACCCAAACCTAGACAAAATATTGTCTTCTAAAAAATCAATTACCACTGAGTTTGTTTCCCTTTTGGTTGGATTGTCTTCCACCCATTTAGTAAAATAATCCGTTGTGGTTAATATCCCCTTTTGTTGAGCACTGGAATGGGGATTAATCTCGCCTATGAAGTCTAGACCCCATTGCCGAAATGGGGCTTCAGATTTGACTGGAACTAAAGGTAGTGTCGAGAGCTTCTGTTTACTTGCAAATAGTTGACAAGGGTTGCAGGCACGCACTTTGGCATTAACATCTGAGAAAAGTTTTGGCCAGTAGTACCCAACCCTCAGAATCTTGTAAGCTATAGCTCTCCAAGCGTGATGCCCCCCATAGATTCCCTTATGAAATTCATCTATAACCCGCTGAGTTTCCGATTCGACTAAACAGACTAGCAGGAAACTGAGTGGATCTTTCCAGTATAGCTTACTTTCAGTGATACAACATTTAATTGCATGGAGTTTTAAAGTCCTGGCTTTAGATGGTGATAGCTCATTTGGGAATTTTAGAGTTAGCAGGTATGACACTATGTCTCTATACCAGCCTGATGATATGAACTTCTCTTTGATCTTGTTTGGACTTGTTTCCTCATTCAGTTCGTTTAGGTTCATGTCTTCGTCGCCTTCCTGCAGGCAATTGATATCTAGGGCTCTGAAATTCGACTCAGCTAAGAGTTTGGCCAGGCCTTGCCCTTTTATCAATTTGGTCGGTTTGACTTCCAGATCAAATTCTTGGATTTTGGGGAGCCATCGCCCTCTTTTTCCATCACTGTCTAGCTGTACCAATATATCTTTCACATAACTGGTAGGCACGTACACAATTATCTTTGAGTGTAGTACATACATTCTGAATGCCTTTAATGCTTTTACCATGGCGTATGCCTGTTTTTCTATTATATCATACTTCGGTTCTGCGTCTCTAAGGTTCTTGCTGAAAAAGGCGATCGATTGTTCGAATCCTTCTTCGTTCTTTTGTAGGAGCAACGCAACGATAGTGTGTTCGGAGACAAATGAGAAAATAAGAAAATCTTTTCAATAGTATGGGCTCGCTAACACAGGTGCATTGCTTATGAATTTCTTAATATGTGCGAATGATTCTTTGGCCTCAGTTGTCCATTTTACTTTGCTGTCCTTTTTCACAATACCTGTGATCAGTTTTACAATTTCAATGAAATTCGGGATAAATCTTCGTAAAAAAAATATTTTACCTAAGAAAGATTGAATTTCTTTTACATTTATGGGAATATTTATAGTATCTATTGCTTCAATCCTCTTAGGATCAATCCTGATTCCATCCCTAGATATGATATGACCCAAAGGAATCAATCCTTTCGGAATCTAGTTGTTTTTAAGGACTAGCATACGATGATCCACGATTTTTTCTCGGAAAGATTTAAGATCCTCCCCTTCTTTCATGATCCATATCGGGTCGTTTTGATTTTCTTGGTCTACATGAGTTTTAGAGAATTCACCCACTGCTTCAAGAAATTTCTTGATTTGTTCGTCATCCTCGAAGACCTGCCAATGCTGTATATTGTTTGGTATAGATGGTCTGTGTCTGATTTCTATGTGATACTTCAATTTGAAAGTCATGGGAGGAGAGAAGGTTGAAGTTGCTTTAGCCAATGCATCAGCGTGTAAATTCTCTGCGTGTGGGATGAAGTGGACATTTACAGACGAGAAAATTTTTTCCATGAGATCCCAGGTGCAATTCCTGTAAGATCTTAATCTGGGATGCTGGGCTTGGTACTGTCGATTTATCTGTTTGACTATTAACTCTGCATCTCCGTATACCTCTAAGTTATTTATCTTTAGCTTCGTGGCAGCCTCTAATCCTAATACCAACACTTCATATTCACATACGTTATTAGTGTAATCTATATCCCACTGTAGTCTGTAGGAAAAAGGAACCATGAACTTTCCTTCGGGAGCCACTAAAAGCACTCCTGCACCAGCCCCTTCACAAGATGAGGCACCATCAAAATACATTTTCTAGACACCGATACTACATAGATCCTCTATCATATAACTTGACTCTTCCTACTCTATATCATTTTCCTCCGGACAACCATCTAAACCATCATCAAAAGATAAGATACAATTTCCTAAATCCTGATCTGCAATGTAAATAGGGAAATTGTTCAGGTTTTGAGGGTCGCTTACCATATAGGCTAATCTCATTTCTCTGTACAATTGAGTAAACTAACCACCAAACACAGGAATTGTGGCGAACATCATATCCAATTGAAGAGAACCCCCCAGCTTGGCTCCCCATGACCAAGACAACAACAATCCATACTTAGGGGGAATATCTGCAATAACCACATCCATCAGGATACTCTTAACCGAGACCTACACCAGGGTAACTACCAAATCTTTTATCATCCCCATACACTTAACCCTTCTTGAGTCAAAGGAGTAAAAATATCCATAAGGTCTGGTGATCTGGAGACCCAATTTGTCCATAATAATCTTAGGCATAACGTTATGGGAGGCTTCGGAGTCTAACATGCAATCATGTAGCAATTGATCATACACATTTCAAGTGATATAAAAGGGAGCAATGGTGTCTTTGGCCCCTTCAAAATGGGGACCAAAAGTGATGTTAGGTTTGTCATCTTCCAGGTTTAAAACATCAGACTGACTTTCTAGCTCAGAGACACCCATCGCTTTGGTAATATGCTTCTGATAAACGGGTTTTTTTGCTAATTCTACCAAAGGGATTGGTATCTTAATTTTATTTATCTCATTTTCAAAACTGAAAGATCCGCTCACCTTGTCTGTTTCTTTGGTCGAGACTTTCGAATCCTTCCTTTTTGACTTATTCGTCTGGACTGCTTTATTACTCATGGTCCTGGTTGAAGATGTAATTTTATTAGCTGTTTCAGTTCCTTGTGCTTGGGTCTCAACTTTTTCCACTTCGGACTCTTGTGTCCTTACTACTTTCGTTTTGCTATTGGGTAATAAGTTCTCTTCCGGAGTAGGCTCATAAGTTTGACCTCTTTGGAGGATTTTCTTGGGTTGAGAAGTTGAGATGGGCTTACTCTTAGATCTTAAGTTATACTTGGGTTGGATCTCATCCATTATCATCTCAGTTTCTTGTTGAGATTCACAAAGGTCAGTATGATCACTTTCTTCACCCTTATTCGACGATTGTTGCGTGTTTAGAGATTTTTCATAATCTTCTCGAGTCAGATATGGTTGTGTGCAATCATCACCGAAGTTTGTGACATCATTATATGAATCTCCGAAGTCTTGAAAATTGTTCGCTCATATAAAAAAAATTTGTTCTTTAAGGGAGCTTGTATTTTTTTATCTTCGTTTTTTATCTGTCTATGTTGGTTCGAGGGGTTGGGGTTCCTCTTGAAATCCTTTTTGGGGAAAGAATCAGATTTGGCCTGTTCAAGCTCCATTCTGGATATTTTATTAGACAGTTCTTTAATTACTCTGGCGATATCTTCTACCCTGTCATCTGTGGATCTATTAGACCCTGACGGACCAACTTGTTCTCTAAAGCGTTTAGTTTCTCGGTTTCCAGTTTCTACTTTATCTTTAAGCTTGCCCAAAGCCATCATATTAGACTCAATTTCTACCGCATCATCCTGCATTTGGTTTAGGGTGGCTCCCCTTCTTTCTCGTAAAAGGAGTGCAAAATCCGGTTTGAAAGCCCCGACGAAAGTTACTTTGGCCGCGGGTTGGGACGGTTTAACCTCGGCTGGGATTTTTTTATACAGTTTGTTGAATCTTTGAATAAATTCCATGACTGTTTCTGAATTCTTTTTTCTTAAAGACCCAAATTCAGTTAAATAGTATAGATGGTCTTTTCTCTCGCCCCATTGTCTGAGGAAAGCATCTTCCAAAGTGTCATAAGACAAGATAGATGCTGCAAGTAGGCTCCGAAAGCAAGTTCAAACTTGGCCTTTGAAGGTTTGGACTAGAAGCCTCAAATATACGTCTTCATGTTCGATACCTAGGATATCCACGAATTGATCAAATAAATTAATATGTTCGGCCGCGGTCAGATCCCCTTCCCCGATGAATTTTGGTAAATTTTTTATGTAATTTTTGGGAAGGTCATGTAGAGGGACGGGCAATACTAAGGGAGCATATCTGGCTGCAAATTTCGCAAACACTCTAGGAGGGGGGGCAGGCCCTAGGCCTCCATCTCCTCCTAGAGGGGCTCCTCCCCCTCCTCCTCTAATAAACCCTCCACCTCCTCCTATAAACTCTCCACCTCCTCCTCCGGCAGCTGCCATCGTTATTTGTAGGAAGTTGTAAAAGGAGTTTTGAAAAATTAAAAGTGAATCTTTATTTTCTTCACGAAGAGGAAAATCTGACGAGGAAAGATAAGGAACGCAAGGACTTGGTTCCTCGAATTTGCAAGAGACGAAATCAGGAGAACCGACGGGTGTGGAAACTGAATGTGTAACACACTCTTCAGAATTTGGTGAGGTTGGGAAATTTAATTGAAGGAAAGATGATATGTCAACTACCGACGAACTTTCAAGAGGGTCCTTTCCTTTGTGTACTAAGGGGATTGTCGGATGAATCTCACTCCTAACTTCGGAGTAGTTTGGCGTTAAAACTTTAGTATCAAAGAGAGGACTGCATGAAGTTGAGGGTTTAGAAGAACTCTTAGTCTTCAGTTGTGGGGTTTTAAGTTTGTAAACTGCAGCAGTTGGCTTAAGAGAGCCTCTTGCCTTTAGAATCTTCTCAGGATCAGTAACGGGCGTAATCTGCTTACCATCCGGGTTTTGTCTAGTATTCCTTCGACCGGATGCCAGTTTATTATTTGTGGAGTCGCCAAGTGAAAGATTGAAAATCCTTAAAAAGGTGTGTACTCTTTGTTCACTATCAAAGGGTAACACTTTCAACGAAACACAAATGTCGTTTTCCCAGGGAAAAAGGTTTCCTAACTTTGTTCCCCGGCAATGGTGCCAGTAAGATGTTGTTCCAAAGTCTGTACTTAAGGATTAGAAGTACAGTGTCTAGGAATCTAAAAGTGGGTAAAGGGTGGAGAAGAGAGAAACGTCAACCTTCGACAAAGGAAACTAAGGAAGATTTCTACGTTGGCGTTGTCTAGCTTCCAGCTGTTCCTGGATGGTTATATCCTATTCAATCACTGCCCATGAACGTTCGAGTTCAACCCGTGTAGTAGCTATTTTAAGAATAGTATCAAAAAGGTTTAAGGCAATGTGCGTTTAATTTGATAATCCAGTTTCAATATTGGGCTGTGTTGGTACAGGGATAGTCATGGAGGAACAGTAAAATAAGAAAAACTTTAGAGAGAAATTAAGTGTTGTCTCAATTTGGTCGTATAAAAGAGAATTTACGGTTTCGGAAATAAAATGGGGTGCAAATCAAAGGCTTTCCTGTAACCGAGTTATATCTTAATAAAATGTATGAAGTGGGGGAAAAACATTTAGCTGTCTATGGTGTAAGGCTCCTATCAAGGGAGAATCTCACGTATAAAAAGGAGAGGAAAACTATAAGGAAATAACCGATGTAGCATAAAATATATATAGAATTCTGAAAGTGTTGACTGGTCTTACACCTGCTAATAGTTGGTACAGAGGAAAAACAATAAACAATTACAGAAAACCAAAATTCACTCGCTATAGTAGTGGTCATACTAAATTATAACGAAGCATTCATTAGTTATGAATATGAAATGAAATGAAATATGAGATACAAGAAAACAAACTCATAACACAGTCGTGACGGAATTGAGAATCTTCAGATTTGCTTTGTATTAACTCTAAAAATGTAAAAACTATGTTACAATTGACACAAAAAGTTCCAGCCCCTTTTCCTTCTTTCTATGGTATATTTATACAGTTTTACAATAAGATAGAATCTCAATTGTTACAAAAATTTTGGCTATGAGAGGGATGAGAGCAATTGCTCCATTTCTTCTTCTCTATCTTCACTTGGTGCCAGACATTTGTCCTCGCGCGTTCTCGATATAGGTGACACATCTTTCAACCAGTTGAGATATCAGCCTCGACGATTCTGCTTGACAGTTAGCTTCAAAAGAGTAACAGTCTCGGGCTAATTGCGGCAGCCTGTCTTCCATCTGTCTGTCTATGATGTCGATAGCGCATAATTGCGCACTTGGTTTGATCATACATTTGTCTATTTGGTAGCGCATAATTGCGTGCTTGGTTTGATCATACATTTGTCTATTTGGACTATGTCTTCCATAGTCACTTGGGAGATCTCGACCGAATCCCTTTCTTCTTTTTCCTTTAAATCAAGCGATATTTTTTCCATATTCATTTGAATCAATGCCTCAACACTACCTCCACTATCAATGCCTAGCAGATTTCCATCTATAGAACTGAAAGCCTCTTCCAAGGCATTTTTTACCCCTTTGGCTTGTAGCTTTCTTTCCGAGATGCTGTGCTCCCATTCTTTCAATAAAATGTTTCCTCTGGTCTGCTCCGAAATGGTGAACCTGGGAGTACTTCCCGAATCCCTATTGTTTGTTGCTATCACAGCCTCTTGGAAGGTGACTCGTGCTGCTCCAGCTTCCCTTTCTCTAGCAGATAAGTTCTCCGAAACCTGGTTGACTAGCAAACAGTTGTCCCGGATCGCTTCTACCTTGCTGAGTAAATTTCGTTGGGCCGCAGAGGCTCTGCCCTGAATCTCCATCGCCTGGGACTGAAACATCCCGATATCTATCACTTTGCTTTCAACGATCTCCACACTAGCTTGTAACTGTTCGATCAAATCCTTTTGTTGGCTCGCTTGCATCTGGACATCCCAGACCACCAGCTGTGCTTGCTCGAGCTTAGTCTTGAGTAGCTCTATCTCGTTCTTATCGGCCAACCTGGCTTGCTCTATTCCTATGCTCGCTTGGTCTTTGGCAGTCTCTGTTGCTGTGGCTAGTCTGGCTTCAAGGGTCTTGATGAGGCAATTTTTTCGTTTAAGCTAGTTTTTCAAAAGCCCAACTGAAAATTGATTCACCGAGGCATATGCTCCTAATGTCCCTGCTATTTTAGTCATGAATTGTTCATTCTTCTTGTCTTTTCCATCAGTTATAACTTTGTATTTCTTGGCCGTTGACTCTCCTTCCTGATAGAATTCCCTCTTTACCACTGTCTTTCTCTTCTTATTGAAGAAAAACTCATTCAGAGGGAGTTCTTCTACCCTTATAGGCCTCAACTCTTCATTGAATATCCATCTTGCATCAATATTTCTCTGAGTTGATTGCAAAGGGGTAACCGATGTGATAGGATCTCCGATTTGTTTCGCTGATGGTCCCGGAGTAGTAACCGGACTCTGCGTCTTCGGTGGGTCGGGAGTCTTTATCTCTGCTTTTGAATTTTTAGTTTGCTCTCCCTCGTCCTGGTGTTTTTCTTGATCGAGAGTTGCATCCTTAGAGCCTTCGACATCTTTTTGTTTCACCTCCGCCATACTTGGACTCTCACCACACAACACAGCGGGAAGGCAACTGTGTCGATGTTCTTGGAACTTCAGAACATCGGCTCTCTCCTCGGGTTCCAAGGTTTGTATTTGAGCTAAAATCTTGGCATAGGACCTTGCGCCTTGAAAAATGTCATCCAAGGGTGAATTCTCGTGCTCAAATCTCTTGAGCCTGCAACTGGCCAAATGATTGCTCACAACCCTTTGCAGATCGTGCTTCTTGTATTCAATGAGAACCAAATTTAGGTCTTCTAGGGCTGTTGCTGCCTCAGCTTTGGCATGCCCGAAATCTAATAAAGAATATGAATTTAAATGAACAGGAAAATGTGGCCATACCTTCTTTGAATATCCCTTAAGCTCCTTACTTATAATACCAATTACTGTTTGTCTAGCAACCTCACGACAAGCCAACTTGTCGGGAATGAACAATGGCAATGCATGCGGGGGAACAAAAGCCCCAAAAACTCTGAGGTATGAAAATTCGGCTTCCACATACCAGTCGGCTATGCTGATCAGATTTGTCACTATACTATTCGAGATCCTCGGTGGCAGGTGGTCGAAAATAGTGACATGCAGAGGCACCATCACCCATTTGAATATTTCTTATATGAAATTTACCGCTTTGTTTTCCCATAATTTTGAATGATAGATGTGTATGGGCTCGTCTTCTGCTGGAGTCCAACTCCAGCCCATTAAGGGAAATGGTGTCAAAAAACAAACGACGTCCATAATGTATGCAAACATGAAGAATGAAGACGCCTTTCCGCTCTCTTTATGTGCCCAATACTCTGTGACTCGACTGGTCAAGCTTTCAGACAACATTTTTGCCCAGTCGAAAGAACTGCCTTCGGTGACCTGAAACATTAGAGGCACCCATGGAAGAAAAAAATGTGAGGTGTCCTCTCTCTCGTATAACCTGCATGTCATCATAGCTACATAATTGTACTGTGGTTCTAAGGAAGATATTGAATATATGTCGTGGCTATCAGCCCTGAACTTTGCGGTGTGCGAAACCCAATCTCTTATTAAGATGGACATGGTTTTATCATATTGTATACATTCCTTCTGCTTGAACTCGTCCAAAAATTCGGCACCATATGTATAGTCGGACGTTGTGGGCAGCTTATACATGGCTTGCAGATGTTCATGCATGAAAGTCCCAATGGTGACCTTCTGCTCATTCATTATGATTCTGGTCGGTATGTCCACATGATCTAATGCCCATCGGACCATGTCATAATATGGAAGCAATCATGGCTTGGCTGCTACTTTTTGCATTCTGGATTGAATGACGATCTTATACTTGGTGGTTATGTCATCCTTTTCATTATCGCTAGAGTCGTCGAAATAATCCACCAATTTGGCCTGCAGAACATCTGAAACAAATGACCAATTTGGGACCGAGTCAATACTTCGAGGTGAAGTATCAGCGACATTAACCGAACCTTGTCCCGAAACCTCTACATTGGCCTTGGATGCTTTTCGCAGGGCCATGCCTGGAGATTCTACTTTAGCTC
Organism: Picea mariana; assembly: GCA_032191745.1. NCBI lineage: Eukaryota > Viridiplantae > Streptophyta > Pinopsida > Pinales > Pinaceae > Picea > Picea mariana. The sequence continues at coordinate 6,698 of JASDQU010208338.1, read as the reverse complement.
TTCTACGATAAAAAAACGTATACATACAGAAGTTAACTTACTGAGAAAATGTTCTCCGCGTAATATGAAAATGCATTTGATATAATGAACCACAACTCTTATATATATTCGAAAACTTGGTACCTTTTAGAACAAGCCTGTCAAATCATTTTTTAGAAATAAAATTTTCCATAAAAATACGATCTTTATTCGTCGATTTGCCCTATTTCCTAATTAATGCCATAAATTTTGGCGGTTTGAAACGTCAGTTGGTGCATGGAAGGAAAAAGGCTACCTCGTAACTCGTGCAGGTATCGAAACACGGGATATGTATTGATTTAGCTTAATTAATTCGGTTTTACCAATGTTAATTAATCTTTCGCCACTCATTGCATCGAGAATTTTGATAAATAAAAACATAATTATGATTAGGAGCTTAATTCATTTCTTAATTATTTATATTCGCCGTCTCGCGACTCGGAGTTTCGAAGGTAAGTTTCTGGGAAGTTTGCATGTCGAGCTGCGAAATCGCGAGATTGCGATAATACAACTTAATTAAAAGGGAAAGTAAACTCGGATTATGTGATTAATTAATTATGATCATACCCTTATCGTGATTTCGCGAGTCGGGGCTTAGACAACATAACTTTTAAAAAAGAAAATGTCGAGTGGCGAATTGCCGACAGAACGTTACCATGGTTTAGCTTTTACTTTTAACCTTGACACGGGTTACTAAAATAAGGACTTCGTGTTCTCGGCTATCGGGGCTACGACAATAAAGTTTGGGTTTGGTGAACGCCGAGGTGTGAAAACCCGATGATGTTTAATCATGGTTTAGGGAAAACTTTACTCTCGTTACTGCCTTCGGTGAAAAAT
>JASDQU010208337.1:17513-28249 GCA_032191745.1 Picea mariana | reverse complement strand
TGAAGTGACATAAATGGTATAAATAAACATCATTATACATTCATTTTGATACAAGTCGAATTTCAGAGGTAATAAGAAGAAAATAAGGCCATATTTCAAGGGAGGATGTATTTAGAAGACATATCAAAGTACCTCTGGTAAATTGTTAAGCTTTTGATTCATTATAATTATGGAGATACGCTCTATGGAAGATAGGGTTTGTGACCAGTCCTGAAGCTAGTTAATAAACAGGTGTTTAGGGTAAAACAGTCATAACTTCTTCATTGAGAATCCAAATGAAGTGGGAAAAATTTCATTGGAAATAGTACGGACTATAGTTTCTTGTGTATGAGTTTCAGAATCATATGTTAATTATTGAGCACGAGGAATTCTGTGCAAGTTCACTCTCCTGAATAGACCAGAATTGAATAAAGTCTACCATTCTTTATATAACCTCTTTTTGGGGAGGATTAAAGGAGTGAAAATTGGAGAAGTTTCAGAGAATACATTGAGTAATATTATCTATAGGATCAGAGTACTCCAAGAATTGTAGAAATTTAAGAAGTCTCGGGAAGCATTATCAGGTTCTATGTGATGATTGGTTGATGGTGATGATTTAATGGAAAGTTTTATTATCTCTCATATATTCTTGGGTGGAAGGAATGGGAAAGGATGGAAAGTTCAACTCTCTGTTGATATTGGAGGATTTTATCTTCCTCTTGGAGGTTTATCCCTCCCTTTACATTTGGAAGCTGTAGCTACCTTTGGAAGTCATTACTTCCCTTGAACAATAACTATTGATTATTTCTCATATATTGTTCATGGTGTATTGTGGTGTATTGGTGTAACTCTTATACTATTGTTCATTGCTCATTGGATATAGTTGAATGGTTTAAGTATAAGTTGAAAAAGGTTTTAAATTGCACTTGATACTGATTCACCCCCCTCTCAGTATCAACATCTATTACACATCAAAATTGCTCATTACAATGATGGCCTAGTGTCATCATTACCAATGTCGCAAGTGTCGCATTTTGGCCAAAAATGTCGCAAATATCATACTGTCATCTTGTCTATGTTGTGTCTCGGAAAAAATTATCAAGAACACCTAAAAGACACCTCAAAAGACTCGTTTTGAAGAGGATAAATCATTTGACAAAGAGTACAAGTCTTTTGCCATGGAAAAATCCACTCAAAAATCAATTTTGGAAGGCAACGCTCCCCTATACACTGTTAGTGAGTGCCAATGCTCTGTACCCTCTTTTGGGGGAGCATTGCAATGATCTATGCCCCATTCTGAGGGAGCGTTGGCCTTTCTTGAGTGAATTTTGGACTGTTGAGGTAAATCAGGCAAGAATCCCCGTCATCTCTGGAGCTGGGTGGATTCGGATCTGAGGTCAAGGCTCGATCTTAAGGAAGATACAAAATTGAAGGAGAAGGATACTCAACCTATATCGAGAATATATTAAGTGGTTAGGCCTCTCCAAGCCTATATAAGGAGGCCTCCTCATGGTGAAAGGAGGAGACATTGAAGGCATCCAACTTATGATATCATAAGGGAGATATCATTGAAGCATCATCATTTTTTGTGGATTATTTGAGAAAAGGGTTGGACAAGGAGAGTTGGGTGAGGTTGTTTCACCTTCACCAAAGGTATGTAAGTATTCTTTGTTGCTCTCATTAATATGCATATGTGCTTGGCCTGTTTATTTCAAGGTTGTGTTTATTCTACATGAACTTTTCTCTATTAGATAGATCTGGTTTCAAGCTAATATTAGGAGAACAAAAAGCTTGTTTTTGTCTTTGTTTGTTTTGCAAGACTTATCGAGGAGCTTGGGGATCAAAGATCAACTCAGACTGTGCGAGGACAAACATCATTAAAAAGGTACACCTTTCTTCCTCTTCTCTATGCATTAGTTTAGATAGGTTTAAAAGGATTTTAGTGACCAACGTTAGCACCCTTTCTGTCTTGGTCTTAGGAGTCTAGAGTCCAAGAGGGAATCCACTTATCTGCATGAGGATTTCTCTGTAACAGAAATTGGTGACTCCATTGGAGACCAAAGATTTCAGTTTTGGTTTCCTTCATAGATATTTTTTTATCCTTTGCTCATTTTTTGACCTTATTCATACTGTGTCTCTGATTCTTATATGTGTTAATTGGCTCTTTACTTCATCCTATACACTTTGAATTTATGAGTTTTCTTGAGTTTTTGGATTTCTAGGAATTTTTCATAATTTTGAGAGGCTAGCGCTCCATTGCCTCTTCTACTAGAGCACTGGCCCTCCTTGCTAGGCTTCCACAGAGTGTTGCAACACTCTGGTTCTCTTGACACTTGAGCACTGCTCTTTTTTTGTTAGAAATATTGTAGGGATTTAGACCCTGAGTCCATTTATTGTTGTTTTCATCTACTTAGAGTTCTTATCACCTCAGTGTATCCTTGTTTGGGTCTCCAAAACCTTGATTCCTGATAATTGATTACCTTTTGTTTGGAATTTTTGACTTTTTTTCCTTACTTTGAGTCACTCTTCTCCTTTGAAGACTTGGAATAAATTTATTTCTTTCTTCTCATTTATTTGACTGAATGAAAGCTATGGTAAGGAAAATAAGATATCTATGAACCATTCCATTTGATCTTGGAGGTCAGTTTTCCAACATTTCTCTTTTCTTTGATATTTTTGGTTTTCTTTTTGAATTTGGTTTTCTTTGTGTTTCTTGTTTGATCACAACGAGAGTGTGTTTTTGTTTGTGTGAAGTTTTCTTCTGATTGTCTAAATCAAATTGATCTTAAAGTTTGATTGACATAGGGAGATTTACATCAGATTGATTATCATTCACACATAAATAAAATGCTATGTTTTTTCTAATTTGTTTTTGGATCTTAGAACAATTCTATGAAAATCTTAGCATTTTATTGGATCTGATTGAGAAACAAGTGCATTAGGATACTGCATCTTAGTGTTTGACAGTGAAAAGAACATTTTTCTCCTTCCCTTAAATAGACATTCATTGAAATAAAATACTGGTTATCATCTCTTACGCATTTTTTGGGAATTGAGTCATTATACCATCAAGTTTCACTTTCATACACCCCTGAGTAAAGAACAACTACAAAATTAATGCTAATTAAAATTGATCTAGAACTTTTTTTTTTTAGAATATTCCACCAATATTAGACTAGGATTATCACTTTGGATTAGGATGTGAGTACAACTCTCCAAAGTATTCAAAACAAACACTAGCATCTTGAGATAGGGAGAACAAGTCCATTTGTCGTATAGGTTTTCTGGGATCCCCCTCTCACACAGGGGTTACACATCAGGTCGCATTCAGGAGAGTTACAGATATTATCCCTTCGTGGTTAAATTGTTCGTAGTAGTCATATCGTATATCGGGGGTTCTTCTTGAGGTTCAACTCTTTTCATTTGGTCTTGGTACTTCATGAATTCCAAATCCGTTCGAGGTCCTATGGAGTTCTACCGGTCCATTTGTCCTCAGTTCTCTTGAAGGATTTTGGACTTGCTATCCTGCCCATACATTCGGACTGGACTGTCGAATGTGCTCACCCAGGGGCTGACTATGAGTTGGTGTCCTTAGTAGCCATAATCTTTAGGTTCTTACACAAGGTGACAATGAAGGGACATCTCACTGTACCTAGAACAGACATTGGTCAAAATCACTTGGGCTCCTTGGAGGTTAAATCCACAATTACTACGTGGAAGCTTGCACTGAGGTGTAAGTCCATTAAGTAGGTCACCATCGTAACTGTTCCACCCGCTCATATCCTAGCCCCTTCTTGACTTGATCACATGACATTGGATTTCATCACCAACTAGTACGGTCATCGAGATAATGTTTTTCTTTCTTGGTTTTTGATTCCTAGATTTGATTAGTGTATGTTGTTTCTTTTCGTTAGTTGGCCATAGATTCTTTCTGTAAATTTTTTGGTTTGGGAAATATTCCTCCACAAAATTCACGCAGAATAAAAGGGCTACCCCTGGAAGATCCTGAGGGTTAAAAACATTTTCTTACTGATCCATTGGAGGGATTTCCTCAATAGAGTGAGGTTCAAGACACTGCCACGTTACAAGTGGAAAGAACTGACTCTTTAGAACATTTCCTAATTTTTGATTCTCTAGAGTCTTTTCAACTTCCTCACGGTTATGCGAGACATATTCTCTAACTAAATTCATCTGGAGAACTTGTTGTTGATACTTCTGGAATACCGACGTGACCCCTCACAGGCCCTAAAGGTGAGAATCCCTTTTGGACTACTGACATATTTAGAAACCTACCTCACATAGTGGGAGATCTTTTCGGTTTAGGGGTGGGTTCTAATACACATGTCATATCCCAACTGTCTGAAATGTCTACTACTTAAATGGTACCCTTAGATCACTTCTCTGGTGCACCCAGCAGTGCCACCATCATGTCAGCCACACCGTCAATTGGTCCTCACTCGACCATTTCTCTCCAAACGACCCATTCCACTATGGTTCCGCATGTTGCTACAATCCCCACCGGAAATGTGACACCATCCCAGGCTCCAATTGGAACGCGACTTAGAACAAATTTGTCAGTTCCACTTGGCTATAGAGCTTTGAATCCTTCCATTACCAACACTACCCAGGTTACACCCGAAGGTTCTATCCATACACCTTTGTTTGGAGGAGTTGGTCTTTATGGCTCTAATCCTGTTGGAGCCTCCGATCATTCATACACTTCTAGTTTCCATATCCCTCTAGGCACTCAACCTCACGCTGGGGGTCAACCTCCATTTGGGATTCAAACTCAAATGGGGACACAAACTCATCTTGGGGGGTAATATCAAACTGGAGTACCTAACCCGTTGTATGAACAAAATGTGACACCAAATCCTTGGCACATTCCTTTTCAGGGAAATCTGCTATTCCCTGGGGGGAAACATCCTCAAGGACAAAAACAACCTTATCCTAGTGAAGGCTCTTAATGATTTCATGACATATGTCTTGCACTCCAAAATAATTTCTTATGTACCAACAAATGAAATTAAAGATATCTTGGTTCAACCAGACACTAATGGAAGAAGAGGTAGATGGTTGGCTAAAATTCAAGAGTTTGATTTAGAAGTTAAACCAACCAAGCTAGTGAAAGGTCAAGGTTTGGAAAGACTGTTAGCTGAATCAAATTTCAGAGCGCTTGGAATAAATAACTTAGAATCACATGATTCTCTTCTAGATATAGAGGAAATTGATGATCAAGAACCTATAATTCATATTGAAGATAAGTTTTCTTCCTCTTCCTGGTACCATGATATTGTTACATACCTCCTTACCCTTCAATTCCCAAATGACATGACTCCTTCTAAAGCAATAACTTTAAAGCTACATGTAATTAAGTATTTCATTGTTGATGACAAGTTATACTGGAAAGACCCTCTGGGTTTCCTGCTATGTTGCCTGATAGAATCTGAAACAAAAAGTGTCATTGATGAATTTCATGAAGGAGTATGCAGGGGACATCATGCCTGGAGAGAAACAACTTACAAGATTTTAAGGACAATATATTATTGGCCAAAGTTATTTACTAATGTAAATGCAAGGGTCAGAGCTTGGAATTCATGCCAACTATTCACTGGTAAGAAAATCCTCCCTGCCTTACCTTGAATTCGAGTAAAAGATGAAGCTCCTTTCCAACAATGGGGCATATACTTCATTGGAGAAATCCATCCGCAATCCGGTGCTCAATATAGATGGATTCTAACCACTACGGATTAATTTACGAAATGGGTTGAAGCCATTCCAACTCAGAATGTTACAGATTCTATAGTAATAAACTTTCTGGAAGAAAACATCCTAGCAAGATTTGGTTGTCCTAGAAAAATAGTCCTTGATAACATCCATGATTTTAAATCTATGGAAATGATCAATTTCTGTCAGAAATACAATATTATTTTAGGTCATTCTACAACTTATTATCCTTAGGGAAATGGGTTGTTTGAATCATCTAACAAGACCTTGATGACTATAATAAAAAAAAAATTGACAGAAAATAAAAAATATTCGCATATTCACTTAAAGTACACCTTATGGGAAAACTGAATTGGCACCAAGAAATCTAATGGTATGTCTCATTTCCAATTAGTTTATGGTACTGACATTATCCTCCCTATTAATCTTTCTCTTCCTGTGATGAAACTATGGCAGGATGCAAACGAAGAGCCAAACGACATTAAGAGAAGAATGAATCAAATCATCGAAGTTCAGTAGAACAAAGTAGAAGTGGATGATAGGCTTCAAAAGTACTAGGATAATATGAAATCCCTTTTTGAAAAAAATTCCAAAGACAGGGAGTTTCTTCCTGGAAATTTAGTTCTAAAATGGAAAGCTAGAAAGGAAGATGTAGGGAAGCATGAAAAATTCGACAATCTTTGGTTTGGACCATTTAAAATTGTAGCTGCTGAGGGAAAAAACTCATTCTCACTAGAAAATCTTGATGGAGAAATTCTTGACGCTCCTATCAATGGGTGTTATTTAAAACATTTCATGTAGTAGTTACATTTTAGATTTCCATTGTATATATCAGATTGGATTGACATTGGCATTTTAATTTTCAATTATTCTTTTCTTTTTGTAAATTACCCGAGTCATTTGATCATATGTTGTAAACATTTTCAATAAGTTTATGATTGCTTGATATCATTGAAACAAAATATAAAAACATCTGTATCACATATCATCTCTATTCTACAATATTTTCTGACATTTTGCATTTTATTCCTCTTGTAGAATATATCTTGTTGAACAAGAGATGAGGCTGAATAAAAAGTCAACACTCATTTTTCAAACATTTGAGTTCTCTAAAAATAGGTGATAAATGAATAATCTTCCTTACTAGAAATTCAAAAGGAAAATAAGGTATGAGTTCTTACTCTTCTTATAGTTCAAACAAAATTTTAAGAAAACCTTTTTTGAAATGAATGTGAAGGAAGTTTCTCTCATGATAATATTATCACCTGACCTAAAAATCAAAGAGGTATAAAATTACAAATTAAAGTGTCCTGCTGAAAAATTGGAGCCACTGCAGGAAGGGGCATAACAAATGTTGAATGATATTGATGCAATGAAGGGGTAGATTGGAAAAATTAGCTTGGAGTCTAAAGATTTGTTGAAGGAGCACATCACTATGCAGACTATGGAGTCTATAGCAGAGAAGAGCACATAGGTAAACAATTGAATTGAAGATATTGCAGGAAAATTCCATGTGCTGGAGAAGTCAGTTGTAACACACCCAACCCCTAAATACCCTTTTATAGGTATGGGGCATCAAATTTTCACTTTTCCTTGGTTTATTTTTGGTACTTACTAAGCAAACCCCTCTCATTCTTCTCTCTCGAAGTTCACATCTTCCCATATGCACTTAAACCAACTAGTGGGGTCCTCCTCATGACCTCGGGATGGAAACTGGGAGATAAGAGTCTACTTAGCAAAGGTTTCAGCACTTCGGAACTCCCAGACTTCGGGGGTTCCAACACTGTTGTTGAATTCCCAAATCATCGAACAATGGAGGAAATCAATGGTCCACATCCTCCATCGAGATCCTACTGTTAAGGAGGGAGCTTCAACGTTTAGCACAAAACACACCTTTTTCCTAATCCCTGAAGTCCTAGAATCTCGCCACGTGGCCTTAGCCATTCGACGATCGACATTCGACATTGAACATTCTACGTTTTGGTGTTTCGACCGTCGGCGGTCGGCGATCTTCGTTATACATTTTTGATGTTTCGACGATCGATGTTGGGATTTCAACATTCGATGATTGATTCAAACTTAGTTATACTACGTTCAAACTTACGAACTCCTGAAATCATCCAGACTCCCGTAGTTCCGGACACATCACCAGCCATGTTGGCAAGGAGGGCATGAACCAAAAGTTGACATGTGGCGAGGGTCAAGGGGTGACATGTTTCCTCATTAGGGGGTGACACGTGTCATTCTCTAACATGTATAAGGGGTCGGTGAATTGACCAAATCTAGGTGACACGTGGCACCTTAGTTCTAGTTCCACGTCACCCGAGATGACATAATTGAGCCACGTCAACCTCCCATCATACGGTTGGGAGTTATCCATGTGGATCCATAGATCCACGGTCCTTATTACTTTTCATCTCTAGGATTAAAATATTATCAACGCTCTCGAAGAAAATCCCCCGAAGAGCCAAGTCTTCGAACTCTCGGATCTGGCGCCACACGTCCTCTTCCTACCAACAAACGAGATTTATTTTGACATTCGCGATTTCGACGATTTTCACACTTCGTAGACTCTTGGATAGGTACCTCTGGAGTACGAAGTCTCTAGAAAACGGGATTTCTTACCACATACCCACTCATCCAACGGTCCTAGTTCAACGAACAACCTTTGACAGTGGATGAGTAGGACCACGTGTCACTCCATGACGCATTCCCAATTGGTTGGTTAATCAAGGGTGGTTCCTTATATCGACGTCTCAGAGGGATACCGAGGATCCAAATATTGACAATCCACTTCACTTCGACATTCGAGTGTTCGACATGTATTATTCGGCTTTCCCTTCGGACCATGCTGGATATATTACCACATGTATCTAGCACCTACAACTAGGATTTACTCTGGCTTGTAGAACTCCAGGGAAACTCACGCGTCCTTATATCATCAAATACCCAGACTTCTAGATAATTGTTGATATGTGGACATGTACCCCTCCATTCTCAACGGTCCATATTAACTTCACAAATCTGATATTCAGGAGTTTTAGTGCTAGACCACTCCTATTCTCCCAAAGTCAAACTTCACCGAAACTCTTAATGTTTCCTTTCCTAAGTCCGATCTAATGACAGAGAGGGATCTACACTGGATCCCCAGATCAACTACCCTCGTCGATTCACAACTTTAGCCTTCAACTATTTTGGAGGATTATGGGGATATAAGTCCGGAAGTCCTGAAGAGCTAGCTCCTTTTGGACCAATGCAGGGTTCCTAGGCCTTGGTCACGTGGGTCCTTTGGGAAATCTTATAGGCTAGGCACAAATTCGTTTGCAATAACTAGGTTAAGCACATGAGCCTGATCCCTCGGTCATATGGGTGGTTAGTCTAAAGGGAAACACCCTTCTCCCACATAGATGAACTTGACATTCCCGCTAAGGCGAATTCAAAGGATTGACGAGACTTAGGCATTTTAGTTACTCCTATCCCAACTATCTTGTGAGCTCACATACCATGACTCTCTAACAATTAAACTGAGATAAATCAAAGATTATATAGATATAATAATCTACAGAAACCAAAGAGCATTTCTAATAACTGTTCAAATACTGAAAGACTTAATCATAAACACATACATCTCATCATCACATCCAATATATTACACAGAGTATGAAAATACTTATCAGAACTAGAAAATGTGAAGCAACTGCTGAAAGGGGTGCTTGTTTCCTCCCAACCATAGGCACAACCACTCCTATCAGATTTACCACTGGCCACCCCTGAGCTAGACCATGATGCTCTAAGAGAGATTCTTTCTCTTTGCTCCACAACAATCAAGGACAAAGGTTATTCTCCTTCTCCCATAGGAAATTGGCAACTGGTTTTCTCTACTTCAAGCAAGGAGGTCTACACGAGTACTTCCTCAGTCACTCGTTAGCCTTGATTATCTACTTGTACCCAAACCCTTCCCATGGCTTATTTCACCCAAACTGAGCTTACTGATCAACTTTTCCTCTCTACTCCAGAGTCTAAGTGTCCTTCTCTTCTTGGGAGAGTGTTTTCTCTCCTCTGCTATCTCCCAGATCTATCTCTGTCCCTCGAATTACCTCCTTTCTTGCCTTCCTAGACAAGTTTTCTTGGGTATGCATCCAAATTTGTGGTCAGGCCTGGAATACTTACAAATGGGTACCCTGCACCATATCCTCATTAACTCTTAAGGATGACCTTCCAACTACCAGCTTGACTGGTAATTTATTTCTAGGTCAGAGGACTATTGAGCAATTACACCTAGTAGGTACTGGTCTGGTGAGGGTCATCTTAAATATTCTTGGTTTCGACTCACCATCTCTTTCATAGAATCCATGGTCTATCTTGTAAAAGTTCCCCCCCTTCCAAAAATTTTGCAACACATATCAAATTTATATTAATAACGAAAAATTCATACATTGATGCCTTTTATACAAAGGTTAATCAAATCAAACATTCACACATATTTAGTTCGCCATAGTCTCTTGACCAGTTATAGTTATATTTACAAACTAGGGGAAACAAGGGTATTACAATCCCATTCCCCTTAAAGGAACATCATCCTCGATGTTATATCTTCCTATGTGCTCTGTATGTACAGAAGTAAACAAAAATGGATATGCTTATCTCATGGAATCCTCCATTTTCCATTTGGCCTCATCTGGGACAAAGTGTTTCCACTACACCTTGACTTGTGCATTGTTTATGTTCCTGAGTGGGGTTTCCTTCCTGTTTATTATGCATTGAGGTTTTGGTAGGAATTCTCCCTCGGGTTCCACCTGAATCACATACTAGTAAATAATATGATTAGAATCATGTACATACTTCTTTAATAAAGAAACATGGAAAAAATTATGTTCCTTCACTGTGGGAGGAAGTGTTAGCCGATAGGCTACTGGTCCCACTCTATCCAAAACTTCAAAGGGTCCACAATACCGAGGTGCCATCTTGGCACAAGCTCCCATCCTCAAAGAGAACTTCCCAGGTCTAACTCGGAGATACACATGATCCCA
>JASDQU010208337.1:0-17410 GCA_032191745.1 Picea mariana | reverse complement strand
TCTATTGGGTTGTTCCAGCTGATTGGAATGTTGCATTGCCTTCCATAGAGGGCTTCAAAAGGGCTCATTTTTAATGACTCTTGATATCCATTGTTGTAGGAAAATTCTACGAGTGTTAGGTAGTCCTCCCACTTCTTGGTTTGATGCATTAAATGAATCTTCAACATGTCTTATAACACTTGTTTTACCCTCTCTATATTCCCATCAGTTTGAGGGTGATAGGATGTACTAAAGAGCAATTTTGTTTCAAAACCAGCAAACATATTTTTCCAAAAGTTTGAAGTAAACTTTGTATCTCTATCGGATATAATTTCCTTAGGCATACCATGTAGTCTGAATATCTATTTCATGAAGTTGATGGAAATATCTATTTCTTTGCAAGTTGAATTGACGAGTATGAACTAAGCATCCTTGCTTAGTTTTTCCAAAACTACCATGATGGCATCATTCTGTTTGGTTGATCTTGGTAATCTTGTGATGAAATCCATGGAGATGGTTTCCCATTTCCATTTGGGATGGTAGGGGTTGCAATAGCCCCAATGGGTGCCAATTCTCTGCCTTGACTTGATGACATTCTAGACACTTAGATAAGTAATCAGCAATGTCCTTTTTCAGTCTGGGCCAATAGAATAGTTTCCCAGCGGTCGTGATCATTTTCTGATAACTAGGATGACCAATATATGGTGTCTTATGTAGTTCATCCATTATGAACCTTTTCAAGTTGTCACAATTTGGAATATACAATATGCCCTTATAATTCAGCATGCCATCATTAAGCATCTGATAGCCTTCGTACTTCATCCATGTGGGCTCTTGCTTTAGGTATGATGTCACGGTCTTGAAAAATGCATCTGTTTCTTGTGCAGTTTTGACCCTCTCTTTGATATCTGATTCACTAGCACTCACAGCTGCCAAGTGAAATAATTTCATACTTCTTATACTAACGGAATCAACCACCCTATTCTCCTTTCCTTTGATATGTTTTATCTCAAAATCAAACTCACTAAGGAGATCCATCCACCTAGCTTGTTTCACATTGAGTTTTGGTTGGTCAAACAAATACCTCAATCCACTATGGTCTGTCATAAGTACAAATCTCCTACCTAAGAGGTAATGCCTCCATATTTTTAAAGCATGCACTATGGAAGCCAATTGCATATCATGGGTCACATAATTGAATTCATGCTCATTCAATTTTCGAAATTGGCAGCAAATCACATGTCCTTCTTTCATAAGGACTGCTCCAATCCCTTCCTTGCAGGCACCTGTAAACACAAGGAAGTCTTTGTTTCGATATGCAATCTTCATTACAAGCACATTGGTTAGAAGGTATTTTATATCTTGAAATCTTTCCTCACATTCAGATGTCCAAATGAATTTAACCCCCTTTTTCTGAAGGGAGGTGATCGGGAAACCAATCTTGGAGAATCATTTTCTGAATCTCCTATAGTATCCTTCCAGGCCCATAAAGGATGTGATATCAGATACATCCTTTGGGGTAGGCCAATCCATGATGGATTTAATCTTGTAAGGATCAACTGCCACTCCTTCCTTAGAAATAACATGGCCTAAGTAATGGACTTGTTTCTGGAAAAAGTCACACTTACTAAGCTTAGCATAGAGCTAATGTTCTCTTAGTACTTGGAGTACTATCTTGATATGTTCTTCATGCTCTTCCCTATTCTTGGAATATATTAGGATATCATCAATGAAAACTAACACAAACCTATCCAAAAACTTTCTGAATACGTTATTCATTAAGCACATAAAATTGGCTGGTGCATTGGTAAGCCCAAATGGCACTACCACAAATTCATAGTGACCATATCTTGTCCTAAAGGATGTCTTGTGGATATCTTCATACTTAATTCGGACATGATGGTATATAGACCTCAAGTCAATCTTGGAGAAGATTGTAGCATCCCTTAATTGGTCAAACAAGTCATAGATCCTTGGAAAGGGATACTTATTCTTGATGTTCATCTTATTGAGTTGTCTATAATCTATACAGTTTGAGTGTTCCATCTTTATTTTTCACAAACAAGGATGGTTCTCCTCATGGAAACACACTAGGCTGAATGTAGCCTTTGTCCCACATCTCCTTCAACTATAGTTTGAGCTCAACTAGCTCTAGTGTACTCATTCTATAGGGTGTTCTAGACATTGGCACTGCTCCTGGTACAAGTTCTATTGAAAAGACAATATCCCTTCTTGGAGATAGACCTAGTACCTCTTATGGGAATACGTTTTTATATTCGCTTAATATGGGATGATTCTCTAGGATGGTTTTTCCATTCTCAACGGAGTTTAGTACATGTATTGCATACAAGGGACATCCATTTCTACAATACTTCTTCACTTGGAGGGCTGATATTTGTCTCATTGAGATAAGATTTTGAACCCCTTGTAGGGTTACCCTCCTTCCTTCTTCATTTTCACACTCCAAAGTTTTACTGTAACAATCCAACATGGTCTTGTGGGCAACCAACCAGTCCATGCCAACCAACAAGTCATAAGATCCTAGAGGAAGTATGTTTAGGTTCGCTTGGGTGGGAAACCCACTCATGAAAAATTGGCATGCTAGTATGACCTCTATTACTTTTCTTTTGGTTCCAGTGGCTAGTTGTACCAACCATGATTTAACATGTTTAACTTGTTGCAATTTACATTTCTCAACATTTTGAGTAGAAACATAACTCAAATTAGAACCAAGGTCAATTAAAATGGAAACACGATGGTTGGAAATCGTACCTTCCATCTCCACCACTGAAGCTTGGCAGTCATATTTTCTATTATCCAGGGCTGCATAAATTTGTGGCAGGCTCCTAGACACATCATTGATTATGGTAGCCTCTTGGATGTTTTATACCCTCCCATTGTTATGCTGGCTATGCAGACAGTCCCTCAGTAGATGTTCCTCTCCACAACCCCAACATTTCAAGGGTTCTCTCTTTGTGTTATTAGTATTACTGGGAGCTTATCTGAATGGTTTATTTCCACTTTGGAATGGAAAATTTTGTTGATACACACTTCTGGTAGGAAGGCTCATCCTAGAGCTCTTACTAGGGTTCTTAAATCTCGAGGGTTTAAACCCGTTCTTCTTGAATCTTGAATTTTTTTTCTTCTTCCAATATTCATGGGGTTTTGTCTTACTCTTGAATTGCTCATATCAATACCTTGCTTTTCAAATAGTATATTCTAAGGTCTTTGGCTCATCAAACTCAATTTTGTCTCGGTAGGACTGAGATAATCCACTAATAAATCGTTGCATATTTACCTTTTCATCCTTTATGTAGGGCACATAACTCATCAGTTTGAGAAATTTGTTGATATACTCATCTATGGTGAGTTGTCCCAGCTTGAGTTCATAGAACTCCTTGGTCTTTCCATCAAAGTAATTTTTTGACAGGTACTTCTTCTTGAAGTATTTCTCAAATTGTTTCCATGAAAAGTCCTTCTCATGGACACCTTTCACATTCCTAAGGTCCTCCCACCAAATGGAAGCTTTCCCATTCAGGTTGAAAATGGCTATCCAAGCCTTTAAGTTTTTAGAGTAGTCATGGACTCTGAAGTACTTCTTCAAACAGAGTAGCCAAGCCTCTGATTCTTCCCTCTTCTTAATCTCTCCATCAAAGGTGGGAGGTTTGGATATTTTTAATTCTTCATTGTCACGACTCTTGGAATGTTTCCTCTTCTTTCCTCTTGTATGAGAATGAGAACTAGTTTTTCCACTAGAAGATTCCTTGGAGTTGTTAGTGTCTTTACGAGAGGAATCTTCCATTGGATGTCTCTTAGCTCCATGTTGGGCCTTCTTTGAGGTGCTCCTCTTGGTATGGCCACTTTCAAAACCATGCCTCTATATCTCAGGTGGAATTGGATTTTTCTTAGTATGATGCATGTCCACATGATTGGTAGATGGACCATGTTGCAGTTGCCTTTGTATATATGATAGAATTTGCAGTAAGACTGCATTAATTTCAGTCTTCTTTTTCGGCTCCTTGATCAACCTTTCGTTCTCATCCTTATAACTCTGTAATTATTCCATGAGGCTTCTTACAGTTTCGACCAAATCTGGAGGGGTTTCCACCACCCTCCTTTCATCATATTATTCCTATCTATTGTGGGAGCTCTCCCCCAACTCCTGATGTGTCACCATCCTTTACGTTGTAGTTCTCCTGTTGTTCACCGACTGCTTGAGTGATGATAAAACATTTTTTGTTAGTTACTAATCTACCAATTCATGAACAACACATATCATTGCAAGGTGAAGTTAGTTCTTTATTTGGAAACATTAGCAACATATAGTGCAGACTTCCAAAACATCTATCAACAATAGAAGGTTTTCATTCCTATCTTCAATAGAGGTTCAGAACAGTTTCTTATAGAGGGGGGTAAGGTAGGGTGTTACCCCATAAGTTTTCTAATAATGTTTTTATGCGACTCGTGCATGATCCCAAGCTAACCAAGTGTTATTTCCATGATCTGATACTAATTTGTAACACACCCAACCCCTAAATACCCTTTTATAGGGATGGGGCATCAAATTTCCGCTTTTCCTTGGTTCATTTTTGGTCCCTTACTAAGAAAAACCCTCTCATTCGACTCTCTCAAAGTTTACATCTTCCTCTACATGCTTAAAACAACTAGTGGAGTCCTTCTCTTGACCTCGGGATGAAAACTAAGAGCTAAGAGTCTTCTTAGCAAAGGTTTCAACACTTCGAAACTCCTGGACTTCGGGGGTTCCAACAGTGTTTTCAAATTCCTAGATTGTTCAACAACGGAGGAAATCAATGGTCCAAGTCCTCCGCCGAGATCCTATGGTTAAGGAGAGAAATTCAACATTTATCACATAACACACCTTTTTCCTAATCTCTGATGTCTCGGAATATCACCACGTGGCCTTAACCATTCGATGATTGGCGTTCGGTGTTGAACATCCTACGTTTCAACAGTCGACGGTCAACGATATTCGTTCTATGTTTTCGGCATTTCGAAATTCGACAATTGTCATTGGGATTTCAATGTTTGGCGATCGACTATCCTCATTTCACCCTCCTCAGTTATACTACATTCAATCTTTTGAACTCCTGGAATCATCCAGACTCCCAGAGTTCTGGACACATCACCAGCCATGTTGGCTAGGCAAGCATGAACCAGAAGTTGACACATGAAGAGGGTCAATGGGTAACATATGTCCTCATTAAGGGTGACATTTGTTGTGCTCTAACAAGCATAAGGGGTCGGTGAATCGGCTAAATCTGGGTGACATGTGGCACCTTAGTTGCAGGTCCACCTCACCCGGGATTACATCAGTGAGCCACATCAACCTCCCATCATACGGTTGGGATTTATCCACGTGGATCCATAGATCCATAGTCCTTGTTACTTCGCGAACCTAGGGTTTATAGCTTATCCACTCCTCTTCACCGAAATCCCCCAAAGAGCCAAGTCTCTGGACTCTCGAATCTGGCGCCACGCATCCTCTTCCTACCAACGGTTGATATTTATTTCGACGTTCACGACTTCGATAGTTTTCACACTTCATAGAATATTGGCCAGGTTCCTCTGAAGTACGAAGTCTCAATACTACGAGATCACTTGCCATGTACCCACTCATCCAACGGTCCTAGTTCAATGAACAACATTTGAAAATGGATGAGTAGGACCACGTGTCACTCCGCGATGCATTCCTGATCGATTTTTTAATCAAGGGTGGTTCCTTATATCAATCGATGAGAGGGATCCCAAGGATCTGAAGATCGACAGTCCATGTAAGTTTGACAATTCAACATTTGAGTGTTCAGTGTGTATCTTCTAGCTTTCCCTCTGGACCACATCGGATCTATCGCCACGTGTATATAGCACCTACGACCAGGATTTACTTTGACTTGCAGAAATCCGTGGAAACTCGCGTGTCCCTATATCACCGAATACCTAGACTTCCAGATAATCGTTGATCTGTGGACACATGTCCCTCCATTATCAACAATCCAGATTAACTCCTTGACTCTAGCATTCAAGAGTTTCAGTGCTAGACCACTCCTATTCTCTTGAAGTTGAACTTCACCGAAGCACTTAATGCTTCCCTTCCTAAGTCTGATCTAATGACGGAGAGGGATCTACACTGGATCCCCAGATCGACGACCCTCATCAATTCACAACTTTGGCCTTCGACTGTTTTGGAGGATTGTGGGGATATAAGTCTCGAACTCCTAAAGATCTATCTCCTTTTGGACCAACGCAGGGTTCCTAGGCCCTAGTCACATGGGTCCTTTGGGAAATATTGTAGGCTAGGCATAAATCCTATTGTAACAAATAGGTTAAGGACACAAGCCCGATCTCTCGGTCGGATGGGTGGTTAGTATGAAGGGAAACACCCTTCTCCCAAAAATATGAACTTGACATTCCCGCTAAGGTGAATTCATAGGATTACCATGACTTAGGCATTTTAGTTACTCCTATCCCGACTCTCATGTGGGCTCAAATCCCATGACTCTCTAACATTTAAAATGAGATAAATCAAAGATCGTATAGATATAACAGTCTACAGAAACAAAAGATCATTTCTAATAACTGTTCAAATACTAAAAGACTTAATCATAAACATAAAAATCTCATCATCACATCCAATATATTACACAGAGTATGAAAATTCTTATCAGAACTGGAAAATGTGAAGCAACTGTTGAAATGGGTGCTCACTTCCTCCCAACCATAGGCACAAGCACTCCTACCAGATTTACCACTGGCCACCCTCGAACTAAACCATGATTCTCTGAGAGAGATTCTTTCTCTTTCCTCCACAATAGTCAGGGACGAAGGTTACTCTCCTCCTCCCACAGGAAATTGGCAACTGGTTTTCTCTACTCCAAGAAAGGAGGTTTGCACGAGTACTTCCTTAGTCACTCATCAGCCTCGTTTATCAACTTGTAGCCAAAACCTTCCCATGGATTCCTTTAGCCAAAATTAGCTTACTGATCAACTTTTACACTCTACTCCAGAGTCAAAGTATCCTACTCTTCTCGGGAGAGTGTTTTCTCTCCTTTGCTATCTCACAAATCTGTCTCTGTCCCCTGAATTACCTCCTTTATTTCCTTCCTCAACAATGTTGCATGGGTCTGAATCTCAATTCATGGTCAGGCCTGGAAGCCTTACATATGGGTACCCTGCCCCATTTCCTCATTAACTATTGAGGTTGGAATTCCAACTACTATCCTGACAAGTAATTCATTTATAGGTCAAAGGACTGTTGAACAATTGCACCCAGTAGGTACTAGTCCGTTGAGGGTCATCTCAACCATTCTTGGTTTCCCCTCACCATATCTCTCATAACATCCATGGTATATATTGGCAAACTTCTGCCCCTTTAGAAGTTGCGCAACACATATAAAATTTCTATTAATAAAAAAAAAGCATACATTGACCCCTTTTATACAAAGGTTCATCAAATCAAACATTCACACATATTTAGTCCTCCATAGTCTCTTGGCCAGTTATAGTTATATTTACAAAATGGGGGAAACATGGGTATTACATTAGTGCAAGATCAAACATGGATTAAGTGGCTCAGGACGAGCCACATGTGAGAGTTGGGGGCCTATTGGTGTAGACCATTTTGGGGAACAACACAATAGTTAATGAAGCAGTTAGAAAATGGATCAGAAAAGGAGCGTGCATTTGATAACTAGAAAAAGTAGCACGAGGAAGAAGAAGTGTCAAAGGAAGGAAGGAGGAAGCATATTAGCCATGCGCACAAGAAGTTAGAATGTGGACATACCTAATCCACTTAGGGTTAGGGTTTTGGTCATGATTGTAACAGGTTTTAACCCATTTTTATAGTGTAAATATGTATTATAAGATCTGAGGAGAACTGGTTGCTAGCGAGAGTTTGGAGTGACTAGTTAGTTTTGGTATGAGTTTTGTTGAGAGTTGTGGAGCTAATCTATGACTCTGTTTTGGAGAGAAAAATATGAATTATAATTGAGGGTAAGGTTGCAAGTTGTGGAGCTTGGTGCGATCTTGTCAGCCTCACCATTATCACTAATTTGTATTCTGATGTAATGCACATAGCGCAATGAACTGATAAAGATTAATAAAAGAGAGAATAATGCCAGATCTTTTTGGACGTAGCCTAGGGGGGTAAACCATGGTAAAACTATGTGTCTCTATGTGGAATGTTGTTCTATTTCTTCTAGTTACATTGTTTATGATGAATGAATGAATCTGTAGTAGTAAAATGCAATGCACACTAGAATAGTTCTAATATTTACTGCAGAATGAATGCTAATGAATGAACATTATTATAAAATGATAGATCTATGATATATAAGTTATAAAATATTTCTGACATCCCCATGAGCAACATCCCTTCCAAGGCTGCAGACATATGGGTCCTGCAGTCACCCATTAGCCATCTTGAGTGAGACTTCATTATGCACTCTGTGCGTAGTGTTTCCTTCTGGTCTCTAGAAGGGTCGATGGTTTGTAGGGTTTTGTCAGAAACCTAAGGTAGAACCCAAGTCATCCCAAACATCCAACAACCACAATATTCACCCACAACCAACCCATAATTATCAATGGCCACAAGCATAGTGAGGCTTTTGCTTTGGGAACCAAAAACAACAAACTGCTCCATAATTTACCCATCGACAATTCCCATTACCTAAAAAATAATAGTAGTTGAAACTTCCTATTAACAATCCATCGTCAAGACCATAATTACCTAAACAACCCACACCTAACCCAAATAATAAAACAACTCGATCCGAAAAGGTTAAATATTGACAAAACCCTTTCCCAACCTGAGTTCACCCTAATTTTGACTTCCCTAAGGAGTTGAATAACATATATGTTAAGATCCCATCATTTCAAGTCATCAAGGATGTTCCTTTTTATGCAAGATTGTATGAGAACTATGCTTAAAGAAACCTAGAAGGAAGATGAAGGATCCTCCACTTGTCCAAGTAATTGGTTAACTTGTCGATTTGATTTTTAGAAGAGTTATTACTACCAAGTATATAGATTGTTGATGTGTACATTAACAATATATGTATTCCTAACACTCTAATTGATTTAGGCACTACCATAAGTGTTATTACTAGAGAAAGCATGGAAAATATTAAATTGACCAATCTACAACAAACTCCTGCAGTTCTCCAAATGGTTGATTGATCTATTGTTAAACATAAAGGGAATATTGAAAAGAATTTATGGCTTTGCAACCAAAATCTAATCTCAAAGTTACCCCTTAATTTTAAGAAACCCTTAGTTATCCATTGTTGATGCCTATATTGGTTGTATATATGAATATATGAATATATATCATGGAAACTCTATCGAGAATATCACCTGATATCCTCATGCTAAACCAAGATCAGATTAAGAAACAACTATGTGGGTGGGAAATGGGGACAATGATTATGAAGAATCTCACCTGATATCCTCATGCTAAACCAAGATCAAATTAAGAAACAACTATGTGGGTGGGAAATGGGGACAATGATTATGAAAACATCCAATAGTCATTTATGGTTGACCTAGCCCTTGCTTTTAAAAATTAAATTGATGATGGTCTCATTTTTTATGTCATAATTGATCCTAATTCCATCAACAACAATGATGTGTGAATTATGGTGGAAGGGATTCCAATCTCCATTGTAAAAGAATAATATAATCATATGCCTACTTGTCTTTACTTTGAATCCCCTACAACAACTAGTATCCCTATAGAAATCAATCTAGGAGAAACACTCAATACAAAAAAAGGTGGTTTTAGCTTGTGGCTCTTTGACCCATGGTTTTCTAATTCCAGTTAAGGAATTAAGTTTGTAATGTAATCCAGGTCATGGTAATAAGGTTTTGGATATCACATAATTGTATATATTGAGGCGTGGATCTAACCATTTGTTGGTTTTGTCGGTTAAGGGTTTCTAAAGTAAACTTCTGAGTACTATGTGTGAATGTTATTGTCTTACTTATGTTTTATAAAGAATCTGTCTGTGCATTTCTATACTATAAAGGTTTAAAATGTACACTCATGTATTGACCCTCTAAGTCATATGTAATGATGTAGAAGGTCTTTAAACTAGTCTGACTAGCTTTCTAGAGCTAGGAGTCTTCATTAATTGTACTTGCAAACCTTTGAGAGGGATTTTTTCTTATATTTACCGCTTCGTCACCTTATTATTACCCCCTTTTCATGTTTTTCCTTGATTTCTTATTCCTTTTCTTTAGATATGCATTTTTAGCATAGGACTTAGAGAATGATATTTTTTAATGAAGTGGCATATATCTAGATTCATTCTTTTTTTCATTCTTTCACTTACTTTCTCTCCACCTCTCACCCTTTTGGATTTATTTAACTTTGGCTTACCTTGTTCGTTACTGGACATTGTTGGATGACATGTGATAATAAAAAATGAATTATATTAATATATTTTTTATGAATGAGATGGAAGTGAAAGGGAAAAGATAGCAAGTGTCAGATATGGTTATAAGGATATGGAACATACTAACTCAACAAGATAACCAGTAGTATGATTTGACCCAAGTCATGACAACACTTATCTAAGGAAAATTATTTCCCCCATCGTATAATGAGACAAAATAATAAAATTATTATTTTTAAGTATTATTAGTTCAAATCCAATGTTTATTACATTTATGACTAGGTCAAAAACCATCACATGACGTCTAAGCAAGAAACCCACACACAAGAACATAACACATCAACTGAAATAAAGATCATGCATGAAGTACCATCTGCAAGTACATACAACATCTGAGGTGATCAAGCAAAGGAGATGATATATCATGGTAGAGTTAACTGAAAGAGCTCATGAGTGATGTAAAGTTAGATCATCATATATTTGATGGAAGAACTAGAATATTGGGCCCAAATTGGACAAAATGAGCAAGATAGCTCATCCAAGAAACATCATAATACCCCTGAGAGGGTGGTCTTGAAGTAGTATCCCTTGAGGGGGCAACATTTCTCGCCACAATTCATGCATTCAACAACTTTGTTTAGAGTTTGTCCTTGAGATTTCTAAAACTATTTTTGTCAATTCAGTGAAGTCTCCTTTTAATATCATGAAAGAAACCATAGCTTCACCATGACTAACTAAAGGAAAAGGAAAAGATTCATGAATATGTTAATGACATTTTAAAATAGAATGTGATATTTGCAATGGATTTTTTTTTTAATTTATATTGTATCTTAATATTTTTCATTACACCTTGCTTGGTTGGATTTTTGTTGTTCAAAGCATAAATTTATTGGTGGCATATGCTTGCAACTAACCATGTCATTGGCAAGATGTGTGAGAGTTTTTATCAAATGCTTAGCTTAATTTTTTGAGTTTACTAACCGCTTGAATTCAATATTATGTAATTATTCACATAATATTAATTTTTAATGTTTAATTATATACAAAAGGTTTCTTGATTTGCATTTTTCTTCTTATTAATTGAAAATTCTCTTGTGAAAATAGAAAAGAGCCTCGTAAATTTTATGAAATACTTGCACATTTATTTTGAAATTTCTGAGACTCACATATTTGTGGGATATCCTTGGAACAAATAGTTGTCTTTAATAACATATATAACCATATGTTTGGTTACTATCTTTCTTTGCATAATTTTTCTCATCTTATGTTTGGTTACAATCCTTTTGATGCATAGTTGTTTATATAATCTTATCATTTGAACATATAATTAAAATATACTTGATTTATATTTTGATATTTAAGATATAAAGATTTTCTTTTAAAAATATAGAAATGTGTTAATAATAATAATAATAATAATAATAATAATAATAATAATAATAATAATAATAATAATAATAATAATAATAATAATAATAATAATAATAATAATAATAATAATAATAATAATAATAATAATAATAATAATAATAATCATCATCATCATCATCATCATCATCATCATCATCATCATCTATTTTTAAGGTCACGACCAAGCCAGCACATCAAATTGGTGTATGAGACCCCCTTGTTTGTGGGACAAGAGACCCCTCTCCGCCCAACAATTTGACTAATAATTAGAGAACAATGATCTTGAATCTGAATTGAAATCTACTAATTTATATTTGATTTTGATTTGTTATGATAGAATAATAGTAAACAATAACTTGTTATAATAGAATAATTATTCTATTTATAACACTTTTAGAATAATTATGACAATACATTACCATGCAATGTTTGATTATTTGAATGTGTTGTTTAATTAAGGAGTCATTTCAAAGAATTATTTTTTTTAATGTTGCCATACAATATTTGTTTATTTAAATGAATAATCTTTATTGAAATGAGTTATTTCAACCAACAATGAAAACTTGATTGCCATGATTGCCAATAACCATTAGTTAAAATTATTATTATAAAAGTTGTTTTCAAATATGTAACCAAATTTAATATAAATAATAATTTATATATAAAACAAATCACACAAATAAAACAATAAACATATTAATATTTGAAAATTTAATATAAATAAAATAAAACAATAAACATATTAATATTTTAAAATTTAATATAAATAAAAAGTTATACGTAAAACAAATCACACAAATAAATAAAAGATTAAATAGGAAAAAATATGTTTAGAAACTGAAAAATGCTATTATTCTCCACCTCCATAGTCATTTAATTTACACAGCTAACCTAAACACACTCCCTTCAAAAGAGAACTTCCCCATTCCGAGATGGCCCAAATTTAACCAAGAATGATGTGAGATATAGTAAACCCACATACAATACCTCTTTTCATTTTTTTCCATTCTTCTACCCATAAGAATTCCGAACCTTCCCATACATGATAATTTGTTTCCCCAATAATAATCGGAGGAAAAATGAATTCCACCGGTCCCCAAACTCTTTGTTGCATATCGAACTTGCATAACCCAAAAATCATCTCTTCATTACTTGTACATGCAAACCTTTGAGAGGGAGTTTTTTTTTATATTTACCTTTCGGCACGTTATTATTATCCTCTTTTCATATTTTTCTTTGATTTCTTAGTTTTTTTTAGGTATGCATTTTTAGCATAGGACTTAGAGAATGAGATTTTTTTAATGAAGTGGCATAGATCTAGATTTTTTTTTTTTTTCATTATTTTACTTTCTTTTCACCTCTCATCCTTTTTTATTTATTTAACTTTGATTTACCTTGTTTCTTACTGGACATTGCTCGATAACATGTGATAATAAAAAATGAATTATATTAATATCTTTTTTATGAATGAGATGGAAGTGAAAGGGAAAAAATGACAAGTGTCAGATATGATTATAAGGATATGGAATATGCTAACTCAACAAGATCACCAGTACTATTATTTGACCCAAGTCATGACAAAACTTATCTAAGGACAAATTATTTTTAAACAGTATTATTAGTTCAAACTCAATGTTTATTACATTTATGATTAGATAAGAAACCATCACACCACATCTAAGTAAGAAACCCACACACAAAAACATAACACATCAACTGAAATAAAATTCATGCATGAAGTACCATCTGCAAGTACATACAACATCTGAGGTGATCAAACAGAGATGACATACTGTGGTAGAGTCAACTGAAAGAACTCATGGGTGATGTGAATCTAGATCATGATATCTCTAATGGAAGAACTAGAAGATTGGGCCTGAATTGGAAAAAATGAGCAAGTTAGCTCATCCAAGCAACATCATAATACCCCTGAGAGGGTGGTCTGGAAATAGTATCCCTTGAGGGGGCAACACTTGTCACCACAATTCATGCATTCAACAACTTTGTTTAGAGTTTGTCCAGATTTCTAAAACTAGTTTTTTCAATTCAGTGATGTCTATTTTAATATCATAAAAGAAAGCATAGCTTCACCATGACTAACTAAAGGAAAAGGTTCACTAATATGTTAATGACATTTTGAAATAAAATGTGATATTTGAAAAGTTTTTTTTTTTTTTAATTTATATTGTATCTTAATATTTTTCATTACTCCTTGCTTGGTTGGATTTTTGTTGTTCAAATCATAAATTTATTGGTGGCACATGCTTGCAACTAACCATTTCATTGGCAAGATGTGAGAGTTTTTGTCAAATGTTTAGCTTGAATTTTTGAGTTAATTAACCTCTTGAATTTGATATTATGCCGTGTTCATTTTTATTTACCTTAAAATGAAGGTAATTATTCATATAATATTAATGTTTAATGTTTAATTATATACAAAAAGTTGCTTGTTTTACATTTTTCTTCTGATTAAGTGAAAAATCTCTCGTGAAAATAGAAAAGAGCCTTTTAAATTTTATGAAATACTTTCACATTTATTTTGAAAGTTTTATGAAATACTTCCACATTTATTTTGAAAGTTTTGAGACTCACATATTTGTGTGATATGCTTGGACCAAATAGTCAACATATGTAATAATTTTAACCATATGTTTGGTTACTATATTTCTTTGCATAATTTTTCTCATCTTATGTTTGGTTACAATCCTTTTAATGCATAGTTGTTCATACAATCTTATCGTTTGAACATATAACTAAGAGATACTTCTTATCGTTTGAACATATAACTAAGAGATACTTCTTATCGTTTGAACATATAACTAAAAGATACTTGATTCGTATTTTGATACTTAGGATATAAACATTTTCTTTGAAAAATATAGAAATGTGTTTTATGATAATTTTAGAGAACAATGATCTTGAATCTAGATTGAAATCTACTAATTTATATTTGATTTTGATTTGTTATGATGGAATAATAGTAAACAATAACTTGCTATAAATAATTATTATTTACAGAAACTTTTAGAGAAATTATGATAATTATGATTATACACTACCATGCAATGTTTGTTTATTTGAATGTGTTGTTTAATTAAGGAGTTATTTCAAAAAACTAATTTTTATAGGGTTTCCATGCAACTTTTGTTTATTTAAATGAATAGTGTTTATTGAAATGAGTTATTAGTCCAGTTCGAAAGGCTTGGGACTATAGCAATGAGTTTCCCCTTTGACTCTGTATTAGTTTATTTTTGACTTTAAATTTATGTGGTATATCCAATGTGTAACATAGGAAATCAATATATGTATTTTTTTAATAAAACAATTATATATTTTTCTAAAATTTAATTTGCTGATATATTTGATGTGTTATTGAAAACTTCAGGTCATTCAATGTATAAAAATTAATTACACAATTAATGGATTTGAATTTTACAATTTAACAAGAAAGGGAGGGAAGACCGAAGAAACATGTTGTTTTCTTGTATTAGGGTCCGTTGTACTGCACTGCAAAAATCTTATCTTTTTCATGTGTTGTAGACCTAATTTCCCTCGATGTACTCTCAGAAACTGAAGGTGTGCCCTCTATTGTTCAGGAGGACAATGCTTTCGAAGTCTATGTGCCTCATTTCTTCATTCTCTAGGTTTGGTTTTGGGCACCAAATTCTTCTCTGCTTCGCTTTACTCTCTGCAATATCCTACTCGATACAATGGAGAAATGCAGACGCATAATGCCAGGGTTACTACTACTGTTGATGTTGCCATTTCATTAAACTCATCATGCCTAGGGAAAAACGCAGAATGTGCAGAAGAAGACCAGGCTGCATTATTAGATTTCAAAGCAGGCATCTTGGATGATCCCAATGGAGTTCTTGAATCGTGGAATGGAGATGATTGATGCCGATGGAACAGTGTGTTATGCGACAATCACAATGGAAGAGTAGTAAATCTCATTCTTAACACGGACCAAGGAAATACATGAGTGGAACTATATCCGAATCCATTGGTAAGCTCTCTTCTCTCCAGACCTTTATTGTTTTAAGCTGGAAAAATATCGACAGATCAATCCTATCTTCCATTTCTAGCATCTCGGCCTTAACCCATCTTTCTCTAGACAATAACAATCTCACGACTTCCATACCTTTAGACATTGGGTATCTACATGGGTTACAATCTTTGTCTCTCTCAGAAAACCTACTTACCGGTCCTATTCTAGAATCCATTGGAAATCTGCAGATTTTAACTGCTTTGTACTTGGATTCCAATTGGCTTACCGGATCCATTCCTTCAAGCATTGGAAATCTAAGTCAGTTGTTCATCTTGAAACTCAGAAGAAACCTACTCTCGGGTCCTATTCCATACCCCATGTGAGCTCTGACAAGCTTAAACAACCTAAATATATCAAACATTTTTCTTACAGATAACATTCCTTCATCATTTGGAAATCTGTCTAGGCTTTTAGAGCTGTTGGAAAACAATAATTGTTGGAGTGGAAATATTCCGGAATCGCTCGGCTTGCTGAGGAATAATTTGGATAAACTGTGTTTGGACGAGATTATACTATGAGGCCCTATCCCAAAATCCTTCCTCATCTTGACTTCCCTTTATTACCTGGATCTATCTCAAAACATGCTCACATGGAACCTCCTCGTTTTTAAAAAAGCCTCTAAACTCCACACCCTCATTCTATGTGAAAACAAAATAAGTTGTGACATCCATGGAATCAACTTAGTGTTATCAAACCCATTTTTCTTGTCTGTTGTTGTAATATCAGATTGGAATGACATGGCCCAGGAATAGCTAACGCTTCGACCAAGCAGATCACATTGGCGAAGAGACGACATACACATAGGCAATCTCGTGCCTACACCCTTTCTCCCGGTGGATATGTATCTGGACGAGATGTTGTCTATGATGAGGTTAACCCCGCACTTTTACTCCATTTGATCAGGTAGGGCTACAACTAGGGAAACCAATGGGTGTTTTTAGGCCCGAGTTTCTTCGTGGCCTAACCAACGAGGTTGTTATCTAGATGGAACATGGATCGAAATCCACAGGCATTTAAAGGGTCATTCATAGCTCGCTCCATAAACAGGTATATATTTATCTTTACCATATTTTCCTCTTGAACGAATCTCCCTCCACCTCAGCATGAAAACACTGTGAGCGCTAGATGTTTTTCCTTTGAGTGTGATAAATCTAAAAATGGCATCAGAGAGTACAGAAAACCACAATCCTTCCCAAAGCGCAGACGAGAGCACCTTTGAAATCATAAAAAATGGCGTCGAAAGCATTGAAATAGGCGTTGAAAATGTCTCGAATCCTCAAGACGGTAAGTCTTTGAAAAAACTGATAAATTATGAAGCAAGAAATGTAGAGAGAAAAGAATAGAACAATATATTAGAATATATGAAGAAGTACTGAAGTAGTAAGTCTGAAGAAGTTACAATGCAATGGGAAATAGCTGAGCTAAATAGGCTCAAGCAAGACAAGAATAGAAAGTACATCTGGCCAGGACAGCTGGTAGTGTACAGTCATCCCGTTGAGGTTACATTATATTTAACACTCCCTCTTAAACTCAACAGTTACAAACATCAGCACTGATTATGCCT
>JASDQU010208335.1:24262-52461 GCA_032191745.1 Picea mariana | reverse complement strand
TTACAATAGTAATATGTGTTTGAAAAAGAAAACTAAGAGGGGTCCCAAGAAGGGTCGTTGTCCTCTCCTAAAGGTTTTAAACTTTGTTAAGGGAGGTGAAATTGTTTCACAATCTTTTTCTGATTCTCAAGGTCGCTTGAAGGCGCGAGAGAAGAGCATACTAAGCGATTGTAACTCATCTTTTAGTCCCAATGTGAGTTAAATGTGATTAAAGATGATTTCCACCTTATATTATAAGTCAAAACAAGCCATCCATGTGGCAAAAAGCAAAAAAGGGAAATTGATTTTATCCTCCTAAGTGCCTATGTGTGTTTGACTAACCCCTTTATATGATGAGGGGACTAAGTGTGGTGCTGCTTTAAAACATGCTTGACATCATTTTTAAGAAGGCAAATGGCCTTCCCCACATCCCAACAACTTACAATGTGAAATTTTTCTCAGATGTGCGGCCCCTAGTGAAGATAGAGGTGCACAGAGCGCAGGCGCGCGAACAGAGATGAGTCAAAAAGCGCATGCGCATAGAGAAAGGTTGTCACTTAAGTGCATGCACGGACGATGCGCGTCTGTGGGTATAATACCAACGCACAGGTGACAAGCGGCTGAGAAAGAAAAATCTGGATGGATTTCTCTCAATTCTCCTTTGAATTGGATGGTTAGCAGGTCGGCTTAGGCCGGTTAGTGCACCTACAAGTTAAGAAAACTAAAAGAAGAGAAAAATAAACCCAAATGAGGTAGGAAATTGATACCTATCCCCAGTGGAGTTTCCAATCTGTTGTGCCTCTTTTGTCACCTTAGTGAGCATATAAGAGGTTCTTGCAAACTCAGTTGGGTCTGCTGAGCAGGACAGCTGTAGAGAAAAGAGTTAGAGAAAGAAAAAAAAAACTATAGTTAAGAATTAAACTAATAAAAACTAAAATCATGAGCATAGGGACATAGAGATAACAAGAACACAAAGACCCATGTCACCAATGTTTTGAGGCTGACCTATTGATGAAAACAAAGCACCAAGAAGAAAGGGGACTATGAGTCCCTTCTTCCTCCAAGGGAAGGCTCTTGGGCCCTCACTAGTAGCTCTTCTTACAACAAGAAAAATGGAAAATGGTGATGAAATAACTCTTTGCAAATCCACTCAATGGTGGGATGGATTGCCCAATGTAATGGTGCCAATGTGATCTTGTCAAGGATGGAGTTCTTAAAACAATATAGGCAGCATAACATTACTTTGAATTCCTTGAGAAAATGAGGTGCATTCATGGCTTTTTATAGCATTGCTTTGGGCTTTTGTTTAATTGCTTTGTAGTGTGAAAAGAGGCCATTTAGGGCATTCTTAGGTCTTTGACCAGCCCACCATTCAGATCCAGCCCGGATTTGGAGGTCAAATCGGCTTGGGAGCTGAACCATAAGTGGTTGGGAGGCCGACCACATTCATAAATGCGTCATTTAGCAGGTGCGTAGATTTTTGCGCTAACAGTCGCGCATCGTGCGCATATGCGCGATTTCTATGTTCCTGTTCTGCATATGTGCGTGCGCGCCCAACGTCTGTAAAGCGCTCTTCAATTTTGCACTACTTTGTATAGTTTTTGACCTTTTTTGAATGTTGTGATATTAATTCAGGGCCATGAATGACTTCATTACTGTTTGATGATGCTGAGTTCTTGTAACCATGTGCAGACGAAATTTCAGTGATAACAAGGAGTATGGGTAAGATGTCAGACAAAATACAAGCCAAATCTAAAGATGTGTATCCTAGCCTTTCCACTCTGGATTAATTAGAATGCTAGTCTCTAAGGAATTGGGTAAGAAAGAGATTTCATGGGAGAATTTTGTTTTTACCTCTCATTTCAAGTTGGATATAGCACCAACTCCTCAATCATATAAGGAAAGTCCTTTGTCACCCACCATTGCTACTAAAGAAGGGACCAATAGGAAGAGAAAGGGAAGATCCAATGTTCAAGTTTCATAGGTCAGCAAGATAGTCATAGAAGCTAAGGAGGAAGTTTGTCCTTCCCCACACAGATATTTTTCACCACTTCCTCCACTAGGGTTAGAAGAGGTTCCTTCTTCTACCAAAGCTACATCTAGGAGAGGGAAGAAGATTCTCTTTCCCTCTTCTCCTATAGTAGTCAAAATCAAGGGTAAAATACCTTTCACAAGGTCATCAATTCCTAAGGAGGTTTTCAAAGAACAGTCCTTACCAGAAACCCCTATTCAAAAGAAGAAGGGAAAAAGAATAGAAAATCCTGTGGAAGAAAAACAAGAAGCCTCTGTGTAGAAAGGGAAAAGTAAAGATACTAAAAGACGTTTGGAGAGAAAATATGAAACCTTTGTGAAAGACTTTGAGAAGCCTATGATAATAAATGAACAAACTCCTATGCAGAGGAAGAAAGGTAAAAGAAAAGCCACCAAGAAACCTGAAGAGGTGGACAAGACACTTCTCATGCAGGTGGAAGAGGAGACTAAGAAAAAACCTCTTGAGACTGTGCATAACACTGCTCCTCCTGGTAGTCAGACCTTCAAGAGACTTATCAAACAACTTAAAGATGCAATAAATGAATTGTCTCAATTGAGAAAGGAAACCATGCCTGACTCAGTAGGGCATTGAGTCATTAAGGATATGGTGGTGACCTTATTTCATCTTCCCATGAAGAGTATACTTATGGATATCATAGTTGTTGATGTTCCCCCCAAATTTGGCATGCTCTTGTCAAGATCATGGATAAAAAGACTTGGGGGAACCTTGCAGATGGATCTCTCTTATGCTATTATTCCTATTTTTGGGGGAGAGCATAGAAGACTTTACAGGGAAGCTCAATTGTCTTACATCATTAGTTATGAAGCAAATCCCACCAATCACCCTATTTTTGCTTTTGATACAGATCTTGGATCTAGTATTTTGCAGCTCACTGATACTCTTGAAGCCCCTTTAGAAATCATAAAAAAAGTCCGTCAACTTTTCTGAGGAGCCTCTTCTAACCACTTTTGTATAGAATATGTTCTTTGATGGAGCCTCTTCCAAGGAAGGTGCTGGTGTTGGGGTGATCTTTGTCTCACCAACTCAAGAAACTATATCTTTGTCATATAAACTAGAATTTGAGACTACTAATAATGTGTCAGAGTATGAGGATCTTGTCTTGGGTTTGAGGGAAGCTAAATACATGGTGATAGAAGAGCTATCAATATTTGGGGATGTTGAATTGATAGTCTATCAGATTAAAAATCTTTATCAAACAAAGCATCCTAGGCTTAGATCTTACAGAAATGAAGTGTGGGATTTGGTGGATAGTTTTTCTCTTCTTTTAATATATAATCCATTCCTATAGAAGAGAATACCATGGCTAATTATTTGGTTATATCAGCAAGAAACTTCAAAATACCTATACCACCAAAAATCAAGTATGATGTAGAATTCAAATACATGCCTTCTATACCGGACAATGTAAAATATTGGAAGGTGTTCGAAGTTTATTTAGAACTTTATTTTTTTTTTAAGATTGTTGATGAATTTTCTGCATTACACATTGATCAGGATCATGATTCATAAGTCACTCCTCATGTTGATGTTTTCCTCAATAAAATTGCTAATCATCATATTGTGCAACTGCCTAGTAATCATATACCAAAGGGATTGGTTCCTTTGGAAAGATTATTTGATGGGAATGATGTGGAATTGAAAGGGAAGGTATCCACTGATGATGTAGATATAACTGAGTGTAATGTGGGCACTGAAAATTATCCAAAATACGTCAAACTGTCAAGCAACCTATTAGAAGAGAAGAGGGAAGAATATACTAAGTTTTTGAAAGAATTTGGTGATGTATTCGCTTGGACTTATGAAGATCTCAAAACTTATGACACAAGCATAATAGAGCACAAGGTCCCATTAAAACAAAACACCAAACCCTTCAGGAAAAAGATGAGGCAAATCAATCCTATGTTGATGCATGTCCTGGAGAAAGAAGTTAAGAAGATTTTAGATGCAAAAATTATCATTCCTATGAGGTATTCTGAATGGGTAGCCAATTTGGTCCCAGTAAGAAAAAAAAATGGAGAAATCAGACTTTGTGTTGATTTCTGAAATCTGAACAGAAGCTCAAAGAAGTATAATTACCCTTTACCCAAGATGGAGCACATATTACAGAAGGTGACAGGAGAAGTCAAGATGTCTATGGTTGATGGATTTATTGGATACAATCAGGTCTCTATTTTTCCAAAAGATAGGGAGAAGACGACCTTTACCACTCCTTGGGGTACATTTATGTACACCAAGATGCCCTTTGGTTTGATGAACGCAGGGGAAACTTTTCAGCGAGCTATGGACAACATTTATTGGAGAAAAGGATAAGTTTTTTGTTATCTATTTGGACGACATAACAATGTATTCTCAGTCTGATAAAGAACATTGTGATCATTTAAGAAAGGTTTTCTTGAAATGCAAAAAATTTGGCTTCTCTTTGAATCCGAAAAAATTATTGTTTTCCATGAAAGAAGGAAAATTATTGGGGCATATTGTGTCAGCTGAAGGGGTAAGGATTGATTTCAGCAAGGTTGAGGCTATACAAACTTTGTCACTTCCTAGATCTAAAAAAGAGGTACAATCATTTTTGCGAAAAATCAAAATTTTAAGAAGATTTGTGTCAAATTTTGTTGAGTTAGTTAAGTATATCACATCCATGCTGAGGAAGGATAGTGAAATCAAATGTAATGCTGAGGCCCATGATTCTTTTGATCAAATAAAGAAAGCCTTGACTAAAGCCCCGGTCCTTATCATCCCTGACTACTCCAAGGACTTTCTTATTATTTCTTTTGCCTCTTTTGAAACACTAGCAACAGTCCTATTGCAGAAGAATGTTGAAGGCTTAGAGAAGCCTATTGCCTTTTTCAGTAGGGCATTGAGAGATGCATTGGTTAAATATATTAAGTCCTTCAGATTTTATGTCTTGCATTAAAGAGTTATTTATTATGTCCCATCAACTGTTGTAAAATAAATTCTTATTCAACCTGATATAGACGGAAAAAGGAGCAAGTGGATTGCTAAATTACTCGAATTTGATTTGGAGATTAGGACCACAAAATTGGTTAAAGGCCATGGGTTAGCCAAGATCTTGGCATAATCAAATTTCTCAGCATTGGGCTTGAATTTCATTCACTCATGTTCAGAAAATCAGCAGGCTAAGATAACTGATAAAGGTCCTCAAGTCACTTCTACATTGGAAAATTGCAGCTGGTACAAGGAAATTATATTTTTTCTACAAAATTTACAGCCTCCAAGTGGTATGGAAAAGACCAAGGTGAGGGAATTAAAAATCAAATCAATAAAGTAATGCCTTGTTGATCAAATTTTGTATTGGAAGGATCCATTAGGAGCGCTTTTGAGATGCCTAGACCCCCAAGAAGCCCAAAAGATTATGTCTGATTTTCATGAGAGTTTATGTGGGGGGAATCATTATTGGAGAAACACGACATACAAGATCCTCAAGGCTAGGTACTTCTAGCGCATTTTTTTCACTGATGTTTGTGATAAGATCAGAGCCTATGCTAAGTGTCAGAAGTTGTCTGGAAAACAACATCTTAAGTCTTTGCCATTGAATCCTGTGGCAGCCTCAGGACACTTCCAGTAGTGGGGCCTAGATTTTATCGGGGAAATACATCTTGATTTTAGTGTTCAACATAGATGGATATTGACTTCTACAGATTAGTTTACTAAATGTATTGAAGTTATTCCCACAAGGAATGTTTCACACAAAGTGATCATTGGTTTTCTGGAAGACATCATAGCAATGTTTGGGTGTCTTGACAGAATCGTCATTGATAATACTGCATCATTCAAGGCTGAACCATTGATTCATTTTTGTGAATAGTTTGGGATAACTTTGATTCATTCCACCCCTTACTATCTGCAGCGAAATGGGCTTGCAGAATCCTCGAACAAAAGCATTATAAATATCATTAAAAATTTGTTAGAGGATAACAAAAAGGCATGGGATTTGAAACCCAAATTTTCTCTATGGGCTGACAGAGTGACAGTGGAAAGTTCCTTGGGACTTTCCACTTTCCAGCTGGTGTATGGAGTTGAGGCAGTTTTTCCTTCTCAACTTGCCTTACCTGTGGAAAAATTCTTCCAAGATTATCAAGGGGAAATTGATCATATGATCATAAGGATTCAATAGTTGGTTGAAGTGCAACAAACCTAGGAGCAGCTTGTAGACAAAGCATCTGACCATCAACTAAAGATCAAGTAGGATTTCGAAAAAAAGGTGAACAAAGAGGATTTTCAATTGGGCGATCTAGTGCTCAAATGGGATGCACCGAAGAAATATAAAGGCAAGAACGGTAAATTTGAAGCTTTATGGATTGGTCCTTTCAAAATCTCTGAGGTGTTCTCTAATAACACTTTCAAGTTGCAGAATATGGAGAATGAAGAGGGTTTTGGTGGCCCTGTTAATGGGTATTTCCTGAAAAGGTACTTTTCTTGAGCCTTGAGTGGCTCTTTATATCATTTTAAATATCATTCTCTTTTTATTTTTGTTTCACTAACTAACCCCATAGCCCTAGGATAAGGAACTGTATCTACTCATTCTTGGCAGCCCGTAGGGGGCATGACATCCCATGTGGAGCCAATGTTATCACACTAAATTGCCTTGGGTCTTTTAGCTTTTTTTCATTCCCTTTTTTAAGCCTTAGATTTTAATTTTATTTGAAAGTTTCATCCCTTTATTAGTTTATGATTAGTAGGACCCCTTAGATGATTAAAGTTTTGAGTTTTAGCTCTAGTTTGATCCTCAAATTGATTTTTGATTCCTGAACCATTTTAGCTTTTGATTTATTTTTGGTCTCTTTCATGACTTGTCCCTAGGTTGATCCCTCCTATTGCTAAACTAATGTGACACCTCTTCCTCTTCTCTCATGATCTTGTAGGCATGCCTCCTTGTCCTTGCTTACCTGCCCAATCATGTTTTGCAATTGAAGTGATGCCTAATCATCAAGCAGTTCCGTAGTGCCTATCATGTTCATCATAATTCCACTTCGAGTCATGATTTCCATGAATGATGTCATGTCCCTTGTTTTCAATGCCAGAAGTCGGTTAAATGTTCCTTCAAAGAGCTTGCATTTATGAGCCTTGGTAATGGTTTCTAATTTTAAAAAGCTCAACAGTGTTGTGCTGCTCAAATTCACAAGTTCTGATAAGGCGACGGCATGTCAACCAAATATGATGCTGAGAAAGATTCTAGGGCTGAAGTATTGTCAATTTCATCCTAAGATTGCGTTGAATATCTCAACAGGCGTCTACTCCAGAGGTATCTCGTGTTGCCTCCTCTGCATATTAATTTTCACACGAAATTTTTTCTCAGGCTTTCAGTTTTCTAAGCTTGTACAGTAGTAAGGGACCCATATTTGCATGGTAACCTTGTCTTTTCTCCTCTTCAGACCTGTAAACTTATTTTCCTATATCTATGGTCTGATCACTGTTGTTTTCTTTAACCATTGAAATCGCAATCCTGTAAATAGCCTATCCTTTGTGTATGTACTGCGTTACCCAGAGGCGCTGCTCAAACCCTCTCTTTTTTCCTTGCTTCCTTTCACCTTGGAGTTTGGAATTTTTACTCAATTACAGAGGGCCAATTTCTGATTACCCCCTCACTGTTTACACTCTAGAATAGTTGTACAAGCCTAATGGTTTAATTCCTAAAGTCGAGCTTGACTTACTAGCATCAATATGTCTAAAAGGATCAGCCTTATATATTTGAAGCCTTATTCAAAGCCTTCATGATCATTACCATCCCTTAAGACTTTCAAAATCCCTCATTCTGATCCATGGAGACTCTTCAATCGAGGAAGACACACAAAGGTGGCAAGGTGGTTAGGACAGAACTGGTGGACGTGCATCTTTTTGATATAGAGCGCATGGCAAGAGAGGCCTTTCAAAGAGTAGGGTGCCTCTCTTTCTGTCAAAACATGTAGAGAGGCCATCCAAAGGTAGAAAGACATATTGAATTACAGTTTGATGGAAGGAAAACCAAGGTTGGGGATTTGGAGTTTGAGGTGACTGAAGCCTCTATCTCAACTGCAACATGGATCCCCATTATAGGTGAAAAGTGGTTCAAAGCCATGGATTTGAGTTCAGCCTATGCAAAATACATTTTTAAACTTGAATATCAAGCCAATGATTTGTCCAAAAGTATGACAAGGAGTCAATTAATTGAACAATTTGACAGATTATTGAAGATCATACAGAGATATTTTACTTGTGAAGGGAGATTTAACACATTGTACCAGTACCATATAAGGTTGTTGCTACATTTTACTAGTAAGGTTGAGATGAATATTCCCTATTACTTGTTGAGGAGTATGGGTAAGATGTTAGATAGAATACAAGCCAAATCTAAAGATGTGGATTCTAGCCTTTTCCACTATGGATTAATCAGAATGATAGTCTCTAAGGAATTGTGTAAGAAAGAGATTTCATGGGAGAATTTTGTTGTTACCTCTCATTTCAAGTTGGATCTAGCACCAAAAACTCAATAACAGAAGGCAAGTCCTTTTTCACCCACCAGTGCCACTAAAGTAGGGACCAGTAGGAAGAGAAAGGGTAGATCCCCTATTCAAGATTCATAGGTCAGCAAGCAGGTCATAGAAGCCAAGGAAGAGGTATGTCCTTCTCCACATAGAGATTTTTCACCACCTCCTCAACTGGGGTTAGAAGAGGTGCCTTCTTCTACCAAATCTACTTACAGAAGAGGGAAGAAGCATCTCTTTCCCTCTTCTCCTCCAACAGTCGAAATCAAGGGTAAACGACCTTTCACAAGGGCATCAATTCCTAATGAGGTTTTCAAAGAGTAGTCCTTACCAGAAACCCATATTCAAAAGAAGGAGGGAAAAAGCATAGAAAAGAATGTGGAAGAAAAACAAGAAGCCTTTGTACAGAAAGGGAAAAGTAAAGGTACTAAAAGACCTTTGGAGAGAAAAGATGAAACCTCTGTGAAAGACTTTGAGAAGCCTATGATAAGAAATGAACAAACTCATGTGTAGAGGAAGAAAGGTAAAAGGAAAGCCACCAATAAACTTGATGAGGTGGACAAGACACTTCCCATGCAGGTGGAAGAGGAGAATGAGAAAAAACCTCTTGAGACTGTGCATAACACTGCTCCTCCTAGTAGTCATACCTTCAAGAGACTTATCAGGCAACTTAAATATGCAATAAAAGAAGTGGCTCAATTGAAAAAGGAAGCCATCTCTAATAGATCCAAGATGACATAGCTTATGGATGGCTACAGTCACACCCTTGACTTGGCAAGGTTTGCAGCAAGAAGGCCCCAACCCCTTCATAGAAAGCTAAAGAATCTTTAAAAATAGAACAAAGGCTTTTAGTCTCAGAACAGGAAGCTAAAGGCAGATTTGAAACACTTTCAAGATGAGTTAGCCCAAAGAAATTTATAGGTGTTGGTTGAAGTTGTCATTGAGGATGAAAAAATAGCAGCTAAGGAGAGCACAAATACACTAAAGAAGCTTGTCAATGCTAATAAGAAGAAGTTTGTTGTGTCAATTGAAGATCCTCTAGCTACCAGAAAGAGTGTGATGTTAAGTGTCAAAATGACAAAATAGTTGGTAAAAGGTAAGCCCCATTTTTTAGGATGGTTCCTTTTTGGGAGGATTAACTGATATGAAAATATTATTTCTGCCATCTGTATAGGATTCTAAGAATTTAGCTATCTGGATTTTGAGTTTTTGCTAAGTGCTAGTTTCACCCAGTGGTAAAAGGCACTACCTATTGTACGTTCAAGGTACCTAAGTAAAATGGTTTTGTCATCATGAAAGAACACAAACTGCTATGTGCATGTTCAATATTGAAGGCACTAGGTTTTTGGCAATGCTACCCAAACATGTACATAGATGCAGTGTAAGTGGCGCTACCGAATGGTGCTACCTAATATTGGGTACAGAACAGAGTTGGCACACAGACACGGAATAATTAGCGCTACCTAATGGTGCTACCTAATATTGGGCAGAGAACGGAATTGGCACACATGCGCAACACAGGGGTGCTACCTAATATTTAACATAGGGAAAAGGTTAGCACACATATGCACCACAAAGGTGCTACCTACAGGTGCTACATTTTCTCCTTGTAGTGTGCTACCTAGATTTTCTACCTAAGGAAGATTCCAACAAACAACAGGGATCTATAAGGACCAAGCTAACCACTTTGGGATAAATTAATGATGGAGAAGATTGTGGAAACATCAGCTGGCATCATGAAGACAACCACATGCTTTGAAAGACACATGGAAAACAAGGAGCTATGTAACAAAAGGGAATCAAATCAGTTTGAATTTCAGTTGGATTAATCACCAACATTTTCCTATTTTATAGCATAGATGGTTAGATAAGTTGTTAAATCAAATAAATGTTTAGATTTTTTCAAGGGAAGGAGGTCAGATCGTACCTCTAGTTGTTTCCTCCCTTTTGTTATAAATAGATAGATCAATTTCTTTAGTAGGTTCGGATGGTTGAGAAAGGCTCCCTTAGATTGTAATATTTTGATGAAGTAACTATGATCTAGTAATGTACTGGACTTAAGGCATCTTGACTAATAGAAATCAGCTTCTCTTTCAGCTTATTTGTTTTTGATGCTAAATTTTCATGCTTTGAATGATTCACATGAATGATTGTGGTGATGTTATGATGGATGTTTGATCATTATGTTATCATGATGTTTATTTAGCTTCCTTAGTTTCTTAGTTCAAGAAGATATTGTGTTAAGAAACTTTCCTCCTTAGGATTTTGTGTACGTAATGTTTACAGAATCCCTTACACTTCTCTCATTCAAGTATTCCCTCTATTCATACTTACTCCCAAACTATTGATTGAATTTAGCCAAGACCTTAATTGTTGGTGGATGCTAGCCCTATTATCTGAGTTAGAACATTATCATTTGAGTCCTTTTCCATTCAACCCTTTAAAAACCCTTACATTCACTTATAACCTGATGGGTACTGGGCTTGCCTTCCATGCAATCTGAAGGTGAATCGTAGTGATAAAATTCTTGGTGCCGTTGTCGAGGAACGATTTGAAGAATTTTCCCTAGGATTAAACGACACAGTATACTAGTCCTAAAGGTGCATTAGGACTCAGTGTCTTGAAGATTGCATCTTGCACCTGGTGAATCCATTGTTTCAGCTCTGGCACCTAAAGGTAGACATACGGGATCAAATCCACATCTACCTTTGGTTCCATTTGAGGCTGACCCAAAGAAAATAATCAATAAGGGAAAATCTTCTCTGAATTTTTTTTCTGTTGCTACTACAATTGTTTCTAGTCGGTTGCCTGATCGCACTCTTGATACTCCATTTGTTTTATCAAGTAATATTTCTTTACCTTCTGCTGAAGCATCTAAAAAACTTGATTTTGAAGAGTTTCCTATTGAATACTCTTCCTTTGAAACATAATTGAAAGAAGAAAACATTGATATATTCTCTTCCCCTGATATTGAGAAGTGTTTTAGTCTTGATAGTTTTGAAGATTTCCCTACTTTAGGTTTTGCTACACCTCTTTCTGTTAAAACTTTTGCTGCCAAAGAAGTTGGAACTTCATCTCCCTCTCAGACCTTACCATCCTCTTGAAAGACTCAACCTGATTTTGTGAAGACTGAAACTCCCCCTTCATATGTTCCTTCTTCTCCTAATCCACACACATCCAAGTCTCCTTCTCCTCCTTGTTCACCTAGAGTCCAAAATCAAATGGCAGTTGTTAATCCCCCTGCAAATAGGATGGATGCCATAGTGTCTGCAAGATATGCTCCTCTAGTCTTACTCAGCCAGTGAATTCTCTTCCCCCTAGAGATTGTTTGAAATACATGCCCAATTTTACTGGAGAAGAAGATATAACAGCTGAGTAACATCTTGTTGCTTTCTATAGCTATCCAGATAACCAAAATATTGAAAATGAGGATGTGTGGATGAGGGTTTTCATACAAATCCTTTTTGGTGAGGCTAAGAAGTGGTTTAGGGGTCTGGCCCCTGGATCCATTATTGGTATTGAATCATTGGATGAATCTTTATTGAGGCACTGGGGGGACAAAAAGGACTTTTTGTACTACATCACCGAATTTGGATCTTTAAAAAGGAAAGAAGGAGAGTCTGTCTCTGAATTTTCTAAAAGATTTATTAAAATGTACAAGAAGATCCCTGATGAGATCAAACTCACTGAAACCATGGAAAAAATCACTTATGCCAGTGCTTTTGACCCTAGGTTATTCCTTCTATTGAGAGAGAGAAGGTCACCTTCCTTAGTTCATATGCAAGATGATGCCTTAGAGGTAGAATCCAACATAATGGCATCAGATAAGCTCAGGGGGAAATCTGATAGGGATAGGAGAAAAAAAGAGTTGAAGCTTCAACTTCTAATTCCTCTGTTGTGCATTCTCATGTAGATGAGATGACCAAATTAGTAAAATATCTTTCCACTGAAATTGAGAAATTAAAATCACAAGGGAAACAGACATATAGAAATTCTCAAAACAATGATAACAGAGGTAACTACAGGAGACCAAATAATGCTCCCCAAATCTTTCCAGAGATCCTAGAAATAGAGAGAGAGATGATCATAGGGTACAAGCTCCTTTGCAAAATAATTTATTGGATGATGAAGAAGAAGAGAAGGTAGAAGCTGATCCTGAGATTCACTGCTTAGGTGATACATCCCCATCCCCACATGTGACTCAATCCTCTTATGAGCAATATTTAATGGATATTCAAATTAATGAGTTAATCAAGGGAGAGAAAGAAAAGGAAAATGATCGTAGATATAATCTGAGATCTAAGAAGAATGAAGAAAAAATTGATGCCCCTAATCAACCTGTTCAAAAATAGGATTCTACCAAGGCTGTGACAGTGAGAAGCAAGGAAAAAGACTTTCAAAACCCACAAGTTCTGATAAGAAATCCTCCTCCTGAAACCAAAGAGATTTGGAAGCCTACCCCTTCCTTCAGTTTTGAGAATGAGATCCAGAAAATAAAGATCCCTGTACCTTTTTTGGAATTGATAAAAAATGAGGATTTTAAAAAATATTTATCCAAAATGTTACAGCTAGAATCATCTCCAAATGCCACTAATTCAATAAATCTGCAAGATGAAAAACCAACAGTGATTTTAGGTCCTTTGATAGAATATAGAGATGACTCATCCCCACCTTTCTACACCTCACTGAATATACATGATAAGGTGCTACACAATTGTCTCATGGATTCAGGGGCATCCCACAATCTTATGCCAAAATATTTTATGGATGAACTTGGGTTAGAAGTCACAAAGACCTATCATGACTTATATTCTTTTGACTCCAGAAAAGTCAAGTGTCTTGGAGTCATTAAGGATATGGTGGTGACCTTATTTCAGCTACCCATGAAGAGTATACTTATGGATATCGTAGTTGTTGATGTTCCCCCCAAGTTTGGCATGCTCTTGTCAAGATCCTGGATAAAAAGACTTGGGGGAACCTTGCAGATGGATCTCTCTTATGCTACTATTCATGTTTTTTGGGAAGAGCATAGAATACTTTATAGGGAAGCTTAAT
This sequence comes from Picea mariana, assembly GCA_032191745.1. NCBI lineage: Eukaryota > Viridiplantae > Streptophyta > Pinopsida > Pinales > Pinaceae > Picea > Picea mariana. Next base: position 38,892 of record JASDQU010208335.1, on the reverse strand, counting down.
TGGTGTAAATCATTAGTGATGAAGCAAATCCCACCAATCACCCTATTTTTTCTTTTGATATAGATCTGGGATCTAGTATTTTGTAGCTCACTGATACTCCTGAAGCCCCTTTAGAAATCATAAAAAAGTCCATTAACTTTTATGAAGAGCCTCTTCTAACCACTTTTGTCTGGAAGATGTTCTTTGATGGAATATCTTCCAAGGAAGGTGTTTGTGTTGGGGTGATATTTGTTTCACCAACTCAAGAAACTATATCTTTGTCATATAAACTAGAATTTGAGACTACTAATAATGTGGCAGAATATGAGGCTCTTGTCTTAGGTTTGAGGGCAGCTAAAGACATGGGGATATAAGAGCTATCAGTATTTGAGGATGTTGAATTGATAGTCTATCAGATTAAAAATCTTTATCAAACAAAGCAACCTAGGCTTAGATATTACAAAAATGAAGTGTGGGATTTGGTGGATAGTTTTTTCTCTGCTTTTAATATATCATTCATTCCTAGAGAAGAGAATACCATGGCTGATTCTTTGGTTGTATCAACAAAAAACTTAAAAATTCCTATACCACCAAAAATCAAGTATGATGTAGAAGTCAAATACGGGCCTTCTATACCGAACAATGTAAAATATTCAAATGCGTTCGAAGATGATTTAGAACTTAAAACTTTTCTTGAGACTGTTGATGAATTTTCTACATTACACATTGATCAGGTCATGATTCAGAAGTCACTCCTCATGCTGATGTTTTCCTCAATAAAATTGCTAATCATCATATTGTGCAGTTGCCTAGTAATCATATACCAAAGGGACTGGTTCCTTTGGAAAGATTATTTGATGGGAATGATGTGGCATTTAAAGGGAAGGTATCCACTGACGATGCTGATATAATTGAGTGCAATGTGGGTTCTGAAAAGGATCCAAAATACGTCAAACTGTCAAGCAACCTATCAGAAGAGCAGAGGGAAAAATATACTAAGTTTTTGAAAGAATTTGTTGATGTATTCGCTTGAACTTATGAAGATATTAGAACTTATGACACAAGAATAATAGAGCACAATATCCCATTAAAAGAAAACACCAAACCCTTCAGGAAAAAGTTGAGGCAAATCAATCCTATGTTGCTACCTGTCATGGAGAAAGAATTTAAGAAGCTTTTAGATGAAAAAATTATCATTCATATGAGGTATTCTGAATGGGTGGCCAATTTGGTCCCAGTAAGAAAAAAGAATGGAGAAATCATACTTTGTGTTGATTTTTGAAATCTGAACAAAAGCTCAAAGAAGTATAATTACCCTTTACCCAAGATGGAGCACATATTACATGAGGTTACAAGAGCAGCCAGGATGTCTATGGTTGATGGATTTTCCGGATACAGTTAGGTCTCTGTTTTGCTAGAAGACAGGGAGAAGATGACCTTTACCACTCCTTGGGGTACATTTATGTACATCAAGATGCCCTTTGGTTTGATGAACGTAGGGGAAAATTTTCAACGAGCTATGGACATAGCATTTATTGGAGAAAAGGATAAGTTTGTTGTTATCTATTTGGATGACATAACAGTGTATTCTCAGTATAATAAAGAACACTGTGATCGTTTAAGAAAGGTTTTCTTGAAATGCATAAATTTTGGCCTCTCTTTGAATCCGAAAAAATCATTGTTTTCCATGAAAGAAGGAAAATTATTGGGGCATATTGTGTTAGCTAAAGGGGTAAGGATTGATTTCAGTAGGGTTGAGGCTATACAAACTTTGTCACTTCCTAGATCTAAAAAAGAGGTACAATCTTTTCTGGGAAAAATCAATTTTTTGAGAAGATTTGTGTCAAATTTCGATGAGTTAGTTAAGTATATCACAGCCATGATGAAGAAGGATAGTGAAATAAAATGGACTGTTGAGGCCCACGATTCTTTTGATCAAATAAAGAAATCCTTGACTGAAGCCCCGGTCCTTGTCAACCTCAACTACTCCAAGGAATTTCTTATTTTTTATTTTTCCTCTTTTGATACAGTAGAAACATTCCTATTGCAGAAGAATGTTGAAGGCTTAGAGCAGCCTATTTCCTTTTTCAGCAGGGCATTGAGAGATGTTGAACTAAAATATGACATAATGAACAAGCAAGCCTATGCATTGGTTAAATATATTAAGTCCTTTAGATTTTATGTCCTGCATTAAAGAGTTATTTCTTATGTCCCATCAGCTGCTATAAAATAAATTCTTATTCAGCCTGATATAGATAGAAAAAGGATCAAGTGGATTGCTTAATTACTTGAATTTGATTTGGAGATTAGGCCCACAAAATTGGTTAAAGGCTAGGGTTTATCCAAGCTCTTAGCTTAATCAAATTTCTCAGCATTGGGGGTGAATTTCATTCACTCATGTTCAGAAAATCAACAGGCGGAGATAATTGATAAAGGTCCTCAAGTCACTTCTACATTGGAAAATTGCAGTTGGTATAAGGACATTATATTTTTTCTACAAAAGTTACAGCCTCCAAGTGGTATGGAAAATAACAAGGTGAGGGATTTAAAACTCAAATCAATAAAGTACTGCCTTGTTGATCAAAATTTGTATTGGAAGGATCCATTAGGAGTTCTTTTGAGATGCCTAAACCCCCAAGAAGCCCAAAATATTATGTCTGATTTTCATGACAATTTATGTGGGGGCCATCATTATTGGGGAACCATGACATACAATATCCTCAGGGCCGGGTACTTCTGGCCCAATTTGTTCACTGATGTTTGTGCTAATATCAGAGCCTGTGCTAAGTGTCAGAAGTTCTCTGGAAATAAGCAGCTTAAGTATTTTTCATTGAAGCCTGTGGTAGCCTCAGGACCCTTCCAGCAGTGGGGCCTAGATTTTATCGGGGAAATCCATCCTGCTTCTAGTGGTCAACATAGATGGATCTTGACTACTACAGATTACTTTACTAAATGGATTGAATCTATTCCCATAAGGAATGATTCACACAAAGTGATCATTGGTTTCCTAGAAGACATCATATAAAGGTTTGGATGTCCTGACAGAATCGTCATTGATAATGCTGCATCATTCAAGGCTGAACCATTGATTCAGTTTTGTGAACAAATTGGGATCACTTTGATTCATTCCACCCCTTACTATCCACAGGGAAATGGTCTTACAGAATCCTCGAACAAAAGCATTATAAATATCATTAAAAATCTGTTAGAGGATAACAAAACGGCATGGGATTTGAAACTTGAATTTTCTCTATGGGTTGATATAGTGATAGTGAAAAGGTCTGTGGGACTTTCCCCTTTCTAGCTGTTGTATGGAGTTGAGGAAGTTTTTCCTTCTCAGCTTGCCTTACCTATAGAAAAATTCTTCGAAGATTATCAAGGGGAACCTGATCATATGATCAAAAGGATTCAATGACTGGTTAAAGTGCAACAGACCCAGGAGAAGCTTGTAGACAAAGCATCTGACCATCAACTGAAGATCAAGAAGGCTTTCAACAAAAAGGTGAACAAAGAGGATTTTCAATTGGGTGATCTAGTGCTCAAGTGGGATGCACCGAAGCAAGATAAAGTCAAGCACAGTAAATTTGAAGCTTTATGGATTGGTCCTTTCAAAATATCTGAGGTATTCTCTAATAACACTTTCAAGTTGTAGACTATGGAGAATGAAGAGGTTTTTCGTGGCACTGTTAATGGGCATTTCCTGAAAAAGTACTTTTCTTGAGCCTTGAGTGGCTCTTCATATCATTATAAATATCATTCTCTTTTTATTTTTGTTTCAATAATTGATCCCATAGCCATAGGATAAGGCATTGTATATACTCATTCTTGGCTTCTCTCAGGGGGCATGCCATCCCCTGCGGAGCCAATGTTATCACACTAAATTTCCTTGGGTCTTTTAGTTTGTTTTCATTCCCTTTTTTAAGCCTTAGATTTTAATTTTCTTTGAAAGTTTCATCTCTTTATTAGTTTATGATTAGTAGGACCCCTTAGATGATTAAAGTTTTGAGTTTTAGGTCTAGTTTGATCCTCAAATTGATTTTTGATCCCTGAACCATTTTAGCTTTTGATTTATTTTTGGTCTCTTTCATGACTTTTCCCTAGGTCGATCTCTCCCATTGCTAAACTGATGTGACACCTCTTCCTCTTCACTCATGATATCATAGACATGCCTCATTGCCATTTCTTACCTGTCCAATCATGTTTTGGAATTGAAGCATTGCCTACTCATCATGTAGTTCCGTAGCACCTATCACGTTCATCATACTTCCACCTTGAGTCATGATTGCCATGACTAATGTCATGTCCCTTGTTTTTAGTGCTAGAAGTCGGTTAAATACGCCTTCAAAGATATTGCATTTATGAGCCTTGATAATGGATTCTAATTTTAAAAAACTCAACAGTGCTCCACTGAAATTCACAAGTTTTGATCAGGCAACCACATGTCAACCAAATCCGATGTTGAGAAAGATTCCAAGGCCAAAGTTTTCTCAATTTCATCCTAAGATTGCGTTGAAGATCTCAACAGGTGTCTACTCCACAGGTATCCCGTGTTGCCTCCTCTACATATTAATTTTCACAGGAAATTTGTGCTCGGGTTTTCGATTCGCTAAGCTTGCACAATAGTAAGGGACCCATATTTGCATGGTAACCTTGTATTTTCTCTTCTTTAGACCTGTAAAATTATTTTCTTGTATCTATGGTCTGATCATTGTTGTTTGATTTAACCATTGAAATCGCAAGCCTATAAATAACCTATCCTCTGTGTATGCGTTGTGCTACCTAGAGGCATTGCTCAAACCCTCTTTGTTTTCCTTACTTCCCTTCACCTTATAGTTTGGCATTTTTACTCAATTACAGAGGGCCAATTTCGGATTACCCCCTCACTATTTACACTCCAGAATACCTGTAAAAGCCTAAGGGTTTAATACCTAAAGTCGAGCTTGACTTACTAGCATTAGCCTGTCTAAAAGGGTCGGCCTTATATATTTGAATCCCTATTCAAGGCCTTTATTATCATTACCATCCCTTAAGCCTTTTAAAATCCCTCATTCTGAGCCATGGAGACCCCTCAAGCGAGGAAAACACACAAAGATGGCAAGGTGGTTAGGAAAAAATCGGTGGACATGCATATTTTTTATATAGAGCCCATGGCAAGAGAGGCATTTCAAGGAGTAGGGTGCCTCTCTTTCTATCAGAACATGTAGAGAGGACATCCAGAGGTGGAAAAATAGTTTGCATTACAGTTTGATGGCAAGAAAACCAAGGTTGGGGATTTGGAGTTTGAGGTGATTGAAGCCTCTATCTCAGTTGCAATAGGGATCCCCATTATAGGTGAGAAATGGTTCAAAGCCATGGCTTTGAGTTCATCCTATGAAAAATATATTTTTAAACCTAAATATCAAGCCAATGATTTTTCCAAAAGTATGCCAAGGAGTCAATTGATTGAACAATTTGACAGATTATTGAAGATCATACAGAGATATTTTACTTGTGAAGGGAGATTGAACACTTTGTACCAGTACCATATTATAAGGTTGTTGCTACATTTTACTGGTAAGGTTGAGATGAATATTCCCTATTACTTGTTGAGGATTATGGGTAATATGTCAGACAGAATACACTCCAAATCTAAAGATGTGGATTCTATCATTTTCCACTTTCGATTAATTGGAATGCTAGTCTCTGAGGAATTGGGTAAGAAAGAGATTTTATGGGAGAATTTTTTTGTTACCTCTCATTTCAAGTTGGATCTAGCACCAACTCCTCAATCATAGAAGGCAAGTCCTTTGTCACCCTCCAATGCTACTAAAGTAGGTACCAGTAGGAAGAGAAAGGGCAGATCCCCTGTTCAAGTTTCAGAAGTCAGCAAGCAGGTCATAGAAGCTGAGGAGGAAGTATTTCCTTCTCCACACAGAGATTTTTCACCACCTCCTCCACCAGGGTTAGAATAGGTAACTTCTTCTACTAAAGCTACATCTAGGAGAGGGAAGAAGCTTCTCTTTCCCTCTTCTCCTCCAGCAGTTGAAATCAAGGGTAAAAGACCTTTCACAAGGTCATTAATTCCTACGTAGGTTTTCAAAGAACATTCCTTACTAGAAACCCTTATTCAAAAGAAGAATTGAAAAAGCATAGAAAAGCATGTGGAAGAGAAACAAGAAGACTCTGTACAAAAAGGGAAAAGTAAGGTACTAAAAGACCTTTGGAAAGAAAATATGAAACCTCTGTGAAAGACTTTGCGAAGCCCGTGATAAGAAATGAACAAAATCTTAAGCAGAGGAAGAAAGGTAAAAGCAAAGACACCAAGAAACTTGATGAGGTGGATAAGACACTTCCCATGCAGGTGGAAGAGGAGACTGAGAAAAAATCTCTTGAGACTGTGCATAACACTGCTCCTCCTGGCAGTCATACCTTCAAGAGACTTATCAGATGACTTAAATATGAAATAATGGACATGGCTCAATTGAAAAAGAAATCCATGTATGACAGAGCCAAGATGACAGAGCTTATGGATGGCTACAGTCACACGCTTGAATTGGCAAGGTTTGCAGCAAGAAGGGACCAGTCTCTTCATAGATAGCTAAAGAATCTTTAGAAACAGAAAAGAGGCTTTTAGTCTCAGAATAGGAAGCTAAAGGTAGAGTTGAATCACTTTCAAGATGAGGTAGCCCAAAAACATTTATAGGTGTTGGTTGAAGTTTCCATTGAGGATGACAAACCAACAACTAAGGAGAGCACAGCTACGCTGAAGAAGCTTGTCAATGCTAAGAAGAAGAAGTCTGTTGTGTCAATTGAAGATCCTCTTTCTACCAGAAAGAGTGTGAGCTTAAGTGTCAAAATGAAAAAATAGTTAGTAAAAGGTAAGCCCCATTTTTTAGGATGGTTCCTTTTTGGGAGGGTTAACTGATATGAAAATATTATCTCTACCATCTATATAGGCTTATAAGTGTTTAGCTATTTGGATTTGGATTTTTTGCTAAGTGATAGATTCATCCAGTGGTAAAAGGCACTACCTATTGTACGGTCAAGGAACCTAAGTAAAATGGTTTTGTCATCATGAAAGAACACAAGCTGCTCTGTGCATGTTCAAGATTGAAGGCGCTGCATCTTTGGCAATGCTACCCAAACATGTACACATACATAGCATAAGTGGCGCTACCAAATGGTTCTACCTAATATTGGACAGAGAATAGAGTTGGCACACAGACGCAACGTAAGTAGCGCTACCTAATATTGAGCAGAGAAAAGAATTGGCACACAGGCGCAACACAGGGGCGCTACCTACAAGTGCTACCTAATATTTCACAGAGGGAAAATGTTATCACACATATGCAGCAAAAAGATGCTACCTACAGGTGCTACCTTTTCTCCTTGTAGTGCGCTACTCAGATTTTCTACCCAAGGAAGCTGCCAACAAACACCAGGGATCTAGGAGGAGCAATCTAACCACTTTGGGATAAATTAATGATGGAGAAGGTTGTGGAAACATCAAATGGCATCATGAAGACAACCACATGCTTTGAAAGACACATGGAAAACAAGGAGTTGCGCAACAAAAGGGAATCAAATCAGTTTGAAGTTCAGTTGGATTAATCACCAACATTTTCCTATTTTATAGCATAGATTGATAGATAAGTTGTTAAATCAAATAAATGTTTAGATTTTTTCATGGGAAGGAGGCCAGCTCATACCTCCAGTTGTTGCCTCCCTTTTGTTATAAATATATAGATCAATTTCTTTAGTAGGTTCGGATGGTTGAGAAAGGCTCCCTTAGACTGTAATATTTTGATGAAGTAACTATGATCTAGTGATGTACTGGACTTAAGACATCTTGACTAATAGAAATCATCTTCTCTTTTAGCTTATTTTCTTTTGATGCTAAATGCTCATTCTTTGAATGATTCACATGAATGATTGTGGTGATGTTAGGATGGATGTATTCTCATAACAGAATTGAAAGAAGAAAACATTGATATATTGTCTTCCCCTGATATTGAGAAGTGTTTCAGTCTTGATAGTTTTGAAGATTTCCCTACTTTAGGTTTTGCTACACCTCTTTCTGTTAAAACTTTTTCTGCCAAAGAAGTAGGAACTTCATCTCCCTCTTAGACATTACCATCCTCTTCCAAGACTCATCCTGTTGTTGTGAAGACTGAAACTCCCCCTTCATCTGTTCATTCTTCTCCTAATCCGCACACAACCAAGTCTCCTTCTCCTCCTTGTTCACCTAGAATCCAAAATCAAATGGCAGGTTTTAATCCCCCTGCAAATAGGATGGATGCCATAGTGGCTACAAGATATGCTCCTCTAGTCTTATCTCAACCAGTGAATGCTCTTCCCCCTGGATATTATTTGAAATACATGACCAAGTTTACTGGAGAAGAAGATATAACAACTGAGTAACATCTTGTTGCTTTCTATAGCTATGCAGATAACCAAAATATTGAAAATGAGGATGTGCGGATGAGGGTTTTTGTCCAAAGCATTTTTGGGGAGGCTAAGAAGTGGTTTAGGGGTCTGGCCCCTGGATCCATTACTGGTATTGAAGAATTGGATGAAGATTTCTTGAGGCACTTGGGGGACAAAAAGTACTTTTTGTACTACATCACTGAATTTGGATCTCTAAAAAGGAAAGAAGGAGAGTCAGTCTCTGAATTTTCTAAAAGATTTAACAAAATGTACAAGAATATCCCTGATGAGATCAAATCCACTGAAACCATGGAAAAAATCACTTATGCCAATGCTTTTGAACCCGAGATCCACCTTCTATTGAGAGAGAGAAGGTCACCTTCCTTAGTTCATATGCAAGATGATTCCTTAGAGGTAGAATCCAACATAATGGCATCAGATAAGCTCAGGGGGAAATCTGATAGGGATAGGAGAAAAAACAGAGTTGAAGCTTCAACTTCTGATTCCTCTGTTGTCCATTCTCAAGTAGATGAGATGACCAAATTAGTAAAATTTCTTTCCACTGAAATTGAGAAATTAAAATCAGAGGAGAAACAGACATATAGAAATGCTCAAAAAAATGATAACAGAGGTGACTATAGGAGACCAAATAATGCTCCCCAAATCTTTCCCAGAGATCCTAGAAACAAAGAGAGAGATGATGAGAGGGTACAAGGTCCTTTGTAAAATAATTTAGTGCTTGATGAAGAAGAAGAGGAGGTAGAAGATGATCTTGAGATTCAGTGATTAGGTGATACATCCCCATCCCCACACTTGACTCAATCCTCTTATGAGAAATCTTTAATGGATATTCAAATTAATGAGTTAAGAAAGGGAGAGAAAGAAAAGGAAAATGCTAGTAGATATAATATGATATCTAAGAAGAATGAAGAAAAAATTGATGCCCCTAATTAGCCTATTCAAAAATGAGATTCTTCCAAGGTTGTGACAGTGAGAAGCAAGGAAAAAGACTTTCAAAACCCACAAGTTCTGATCAGAAATCATCCTTCTGAAACCAAAGAGATTTTGAAGCCTACCCCTTCCTACAGTTTTGAGAATGAGATCCAGAAAATAAAGATCCCTGTAACTTTTTTGGAATTGATAAAAAATGAGGATTTAAAAAAATATTTATCCAAAATGTTACAGCCAGAATCATCTTCAAATGCCATTGATTCAATAAATCTGCAAGATGAAAAACCAACAGTGATTTTAGGTCATTTGATAGAAGACATAGATGACTCATCCCCACCTTTCTACACCTCACTGAATATACATGATAAGGTGCTACACAATTGTTTCATGGATTCAGGGTCATCCCACAATCTTGTGCCAAAATCTGTTATGGATGAACTTGGGTTAGAAGTCACAAAGACCTATCATGACTTATATTCTTTTGAGTCCAGAAAATTCAAGTTTCTTGGAGTCATTAAGGATATGGTGGTGACCTTATTTCAGTTTCCCATGAAGAGTATACTTATGGATATCATAGTTGTTGATGTTCCCCCAAGTTTGGCATGCTCTTGTCAAGATCCTGGATAAAAAGACTTGGGGGAACCTTGCAGATGAATCTCTCTTATGATACTATTCCTTTTTTGGGGGGAGAGCATAGAAGACTTTACAGGGAAGATCAATTAGCTTACATCATTAGTGATGAAGAAAATCCCACCAATCACCCTATTTTTTCTTTGATACAGATCTGGGATCTAGTATTTTGCAGCTCACTGATACTCTTGAAGCCTCTTTAGAAATCAGAAAAAAGTCCCTCAACTTTTCTGAAGAGCCTCTTCTAACCATTTATGTCTGGAATATGTTCTTTGATGGAGCCTCTTACAAGGAAGGTGATAGTGTTGGGGTGATCTTTGTCATATAAACTAGAATTCAAGACTACTAATAATGTGGTAGAGTATGAGGCTCTTGTCTTGGGTTTGAGGGCAGCTAAATGTTGAACAACTGAGAGGGGGGGGGTGAATCAGTTGTAAACTTTCTTAAACAATTATACTTATTTTAAACTCTTTCCAGTTCACTCAATGACAATCACAATAATGCAGGGAAGTAAGAAATAGACCATTCCACATCATTCACACATATGAGATACATAAAGATAGATATTTCCTGAGGAAACACATAAAGGGTAAAAACCTCTTCTTATTTATATGATAAGTAATCTTTACATTCTTTACATTATCATACATATGAGCACCAACTCATAATGAGGCTACAACCTCTGTTTTTCAAGCTGCTACATGCTGAGAGCACTAACTCTCTAGATTCTCTAGCACCAACTAGAAGGACGCACCAACTCCCTAGTTTCTCTAGCACCCACTAGAAGGAAGCACCAACTCCCTAAGTGTTCCAACACCAATTGGATGGAAGCACCAACTTCTAGTCACACAGGCACCAACCTATATAACAATGAACAACAGTTCTCCCTTGCACCACCTTGCCACCCTGGTTTCTCTGGCTGTAACCAGATGGAAGCTACAACTCCCTTTGTTAAAGAACCCACTTGAACCTATGAGGACAACAATCCTCCCTAGCACCTCCCTACCACCCTTAAATATAAATCTTTGCTATTATGACTTATTATAGTGATATAAAGTTCTTCAATGGCTTACCGGTCTCATCACTGTTATGCTACACTGTGCTTCTCTATCTGCATCAGTGTCTTCTGCACACTCCTTGCACTTTATGTTCTTTTTCCTTTTATTCTCTCTGTGCCATGTCCCTTCAATGCACCATTCCCCTTCTATACATTTATGTTGCTGTGCTCTGCCTCCTTCTTCACACCTCAATCACACCCAACAACAAAACCCATTTCTTCTTTGTTCAAAATTTTTATAGTCTCTGTGCACCTTGTGCATGCTATCTGCTTCTTGCTCTCACATCCTCTCCATATCGATGTGTTTTCTCCACTTCACTCTTCCACAACTATCCCATCTCCTGTGTGCCACGTTGTCTCTCTCTGTTATGCATCTCTGCTCATTGTGAGTGCTCTACCTGATCATCATGGTAACTCTTCAGCTTCTCTGGAGGTTTCACCCATGCATCCATCATCACTGGTTGTTATATCGAGATTCCTCATCTTCTCTGGCAGTTGAGACTTTTTGTCTTCTCTGTCATAGATGAGCTCATCCTCTGGTAGAAACCATCATTTGTTTCTATCAGTTACACTGTGAAGTGAAACAGTAACCCTTCGATCTTATTCAAATTCATCTGCATCGTTGAATTGACTTCATTGAATCTTGCGTTCATTTTTCCATTTCGCACATCGGAATTTAGGGATCCCCGTGGTAAATATTTCATTACTCTCCATGTCTTGATCCCCGAAGCTCTGAAATAGAGCTTGTCTGCACTAGCTCCTTCATCCATCTTCTGTCGATGTGACAAATGGATGTGACCAAAGGTTGAGCCAAAACGTGTTTCCCATTTTGGCATTTCGGCAATTCTTTTGTGTGGAATCTCGACTCTCCAAGTCCCAATATTCGAAACTTCGAAAAAGGAGCTTGCCGCTTCAAGCTTTTCTCTACAGCTCTTCAACAATGCGACTACTAGAGGTGACCGAGCGCTTATCCATATAGTGCTTTCACGATTTCGCTTTTCTGCACTTCGGTGTTCTTGTGGCGATGAGATCTTGATGCTCCATGTCTTGGTATTCGAAGCTCTGAAATGGATCTCGGTTGCACTATCTCCGATCATTTCGGCATTTCGCATTTCAGTCTTTCACGATTTCACATATCGCGAATTCCTGTTGCGAGTTCGAGAGGTTAGGGAACCTCGTTCCTTTGAATTTGCATTCGGTGAAATGACAATCTGTCATCACATGTCCTATGGACCCAATGGTCCATATCTTTTTGTGAATTCGACACTTCACGGGCTTTCCTTGTGCCTGATTTGGGATTTTGTCGTTTCGCATTTCGCCACTTCAAGACTCTTGTGATGAAGAGTCTCGTCACTTGACTCTTCCAACTCCCAGTATCCAAAGCTCTGAAATGGAGTCAGATCAATGGTCCACACTCTAGATGATTCGACGGTCCAGATCTCTTTGTGATTTCGCACATCACGATTTCAACATTCTTGACGTGAGAGTTCTTGAAAACTCCACCTCCCGGTCTGCAAAACTCCGGAATGGTGTCAGCTCAACTTTTTGTCTTTTTTCACTTCACAAATTCGGGATTCCTATCATGTGAGTCCTTGACATCTCCAACTCCTGGTATCCGAACCTCTAGTATGGAGTCTTTGACATTTTACAATTTTTCATTTTGTGACTTCAGGTTTCACGATTTCGGGACTCCTGTAGTAAGAGTTCTTGACATCCCCAACTCCTGGTATGTGAAACTGTCTCTTGATTTTGGCATTTCACATTTCGCGATTCCGAGACTCCTGTGGTGAAGTGTGTTGAAACTTCAACTCCCGGTATCCGAAATCCCGGTAGCCAAAACTCTGAAATGGAGTCGGACCACCGCTTCGATCTTTCCTTTCGATCGTTGTTGTTCTTCCTTGCCTACCTGTTTGTTGATCTTCCTTGTCTGCCTATTTTTCATCGTTGTTGTTTTTCTTTCCATCAATGACAAGCACGCTCTTCTTGTAAACATGCAAACAATCTCCCTCTTTGGCATTGATGGAAACCTTGAACGGTTGCGCTCATCTGTTTGGACCTCCAACTGTAGCATCCAGTCCAGACCACTCCTTTTCTCCCCCTTTGACATCAATGTCAAAGAAAACACGCTCCCCCTGAGTTGTTGTAGTATGTTTAGGAGGTATCATATGTTCAACCAAAACAAACTCCCCCTAACATGATGGACTTTCTTAGATGTGAGATGGGATGACATCCATCTTCTGTCGGAGATATTCAAATGGTGTCTTGGCTAGGAGTTTAGTAAACATATCTACAATTTGTTCTGTGGTTGGAATGTAATGGACCTGAACAATCTGATTGGTGACCTGCTCTCTCAGAAAATGGTATTTTATGGGAATATGCTTGGTCTTGGACTGGAATACAAGATTCTTGGACACACTGATGGCACTAGTGTTATCACAATGGATTGGGATTGGTGCAACACATTTTACCTCCAAGTCTTCAAATGTCTAAATCATCCATAAAATCTGAGTGCAACAGGTAGTAGTAGCAATGTACTCTGCCTATGTAGTTGATAAAAAAATGGAACCTTACTTTTTACTAAGCCATGCTACTAATGAGTCACCCAGGAAGAATGCTCCTCCACTAGTGATTTTTCTCTCATCAACACAGTTTGCCCAATCTGCATCTGAATAAGTAGTTAACTAAAAATTCTGATTTCTAGGATACCACAGAACATAAGTCATTGTTTCTTTCAAATACCTTAATATCTTTTTGACAGCTAGCAAATGACTCTGTTTAGGTGCAGGCTGATATCTTCCTACCATTCCAATAGCATGCATTATGTCTGGGAAAGATGTTGTGATGTACAACAGTCTACTGATCATTGATCTATATGAACTTTGATCAACATCAGGTGAGTCATCATCCTTACTTAATTTTCATCCAGTAACCATAGGTGTGCCCACAGGTTTAGAGTCTTCCATTTTAAATCTTTTCAACATTTCTCTTAGATATTTTTCTTGAGAAATGAACATCCCTTCAAATCTCTGAGTAATTTGCAAACCAAGAAAAAATGACAGTTCACTTATCATAGACATTTCAAAATTAGACTTCATTGGTACAATTNAGGTGTGCCCACAGGTTTAGAGTCTTCCATTTTAAATCTTTTCAACATTTCTCTTAGATATTTTTCTTGAGAAATGAACATCCCTTCAAATCTCTGAGTAATTTGCAAACCAAGAAAAAATGACAGTTCACTTATCATAGACATTTCAAAATTAGACTCCATGGCAGAAGAAAACCATTGTACCAATGAATCCTTATTACATCTGAAGATGATGTCATCTACATAGACCAATACGATGAGCAGATCATTATCCTGTATTTTGATATACAGATTGTTATCAATTGTTCCTCTCTTGAACCCTTTGTCTTTGAGATATGTATCCAGTCTGTGATACCAGGCTCGAGGGGCTTGTTTTAACCCATATAAATATTTCTTCAGCTTGCATACTAAGTCAGGATTATCAGACAGTTCAAAACCCTCTGGTTGTTCCATATAGACTTCTTCACTTAAATCTCCATTTAGAAAATCTGACTTGACATCCATTTGATAGAATTTAAACCT
>JASDQU010208335.1:0-24162 GCA_032191745.1 Picea mariana | reverse complement strand
TTTCCTTTTCCATTACTTAAACTCACCATCCCTTTACCCTTTATTTTACCTGGAGCATCATTTCCAAAGGTTACGCTTCCTGATTTTCTTTCACTTAGAGAAAGAAACTTACCTTTGTCTCCCATCATATGTTTGGAGAATCCACTGTATATATACCAAGGGTTCATTTTTCTTTGAGCTGGCAACACTAATCCACACTTGTCACTTTCTTTCTTATTCCACACCTTGACATTTTCAGTAGGGGGATTCAAATCTGGTTCATAGTTCCTTAATCGACAGTCAACAGATTTATGTCCATAGTTATGACAGATGTAGCATTCAATCTCATTATTCAATACGTCAAAATTATTGTTGCATCGTTGTCCACTTATTGAATGTTGATTATTTCTTGACCTCCTTAGTTGCATGTCTCTAAACTTAATTTGGCAATTTGCAATCTGTGAAGGTTTGTTACTTGGCTGTATCATTCTTTGTTGTGGAAAGTATTTATTCCTTTGAAATATTAATTGCTCATGTCTAAGTCTTAAGGAACACTTTACATATTTGTGACCAAAGTTAGAACAGCAGAAACAATAGTCATAGAAAAATTCTTTGTACCTGGAAAATGGTTGTCTTCTTTGAGCAAATTGATTTCTTCCATGCTGATGATGTCTTTCAGCAGGGAGCACATTATTTCTTTGTTCTACAGATTTAGTCCTGGCACCTTTTTCTTTACTCGTCCTGGGCAGCTGATTGTCTTCCTTTGTTTCTGCAGGTTCGTTGTTGTCATAGGTTGTAGATTTGACAAACTTGATGGGTTCTTCGTTTCTTGGCTTATCACTACTTGATCCCTCTTCATAACCCAAACTAGTTTTCAGCTTTGGATTCCTTTGTTGATTCAGAATGGTGGCTAATCCTTCTGAGGCTTTGATACTTGATAGATTTTGATTATACAAGGCTTGAAACTTCTCCATCTCTTTCCTAGTTTTCACTACTTCTTGTTCTAAGGCTTCACATCTTGCCTTCTTTTCTG
This sequence comes from Picea mariana, assembly GCA_032191745.1. Lineage (NCBI taxonomy): Eukaryota > Viridiplantae > Streptophyta > Pinopsida > Pinales > Pinaceae > Picea > Picea mariana. Next base: position 23,150 of record JASDQU010208335.1, on the reverse strand, counting down.
ATAACTGTCGTTTCAAAATGTCTTCGATTTTCTTTGCCTCTTCTAATTCCACTTTTAGTAGGACAAGGTATTCATCAGTTTCTTTACTGTCTTTCTCAAACTGTATTAGCAATTGTCTTTGCTTTATGTTCTTAATTCTTAGTCTGTCAATCTCTTCCAGTGCACTGATCAGTTCTCCTTCCATGTCAACCATAGCTTCTTCTTCATTAGCATCACTTCCTGTGCTTATATTATCATAATCCTCTTTGAACATAAGTATGAAGTCATTTAATTTATCTTCAATAGAGGAGTCATTGTATTCATCATTGTTTACGCAAAGACTTATCTTCTTAAAGTTATTCTCTTTAAAGAAATTTATGTGTTTGTGCTTCTCCTCATCATCACATGTCTGATCCTGTCTTTTATGGGGACATTTATTTCCAAAATGACCTATCCTACCATAGTTGAAACATTTGAAAGGAAGATTACCTTTATATTTGCCTGATCCCTTCTTCAGTCTCTTCACAAATTTTTCTTCAATTTCGTCGGGCTTAGAATCCTCATTCTTGTCTGCCTTAAATGATGCGTCTTTGGATGTGGGTTTATCTTTAACTATTCTCATTTCATATGTAGTCAATGTTCATAGAAGTTGATCAAAATCCAAGGTTTTTAGATCATTAAGTTCTTCTATATCAGAGACCTTCATATTGAACCTATCTTGGAGAGATATGAAGATTTACTGAACTAAACAAGGTTCCTCAATTTTTCCACCAAGTTCTTTCAATGCATTTACCATTTCTTCTACTCTCAAAAAGTATTTTCCAACAGTTTCATCTTCAGTTGTTCAAACTATATTATGTAGGTTTGAAGTTTGGCATCCTTTACCTTCTCATTACCTTCATAACTGCTAATGAGTTTGTCCCACATTTCTTTGGCAGTTCCTAGGTGCATAACTTTTATGAATTCTACTTCTGCAAGCCCACTCAAGATAGAATTCATATCCTTAGCATTGAAGCTAAAGTCTAGCTTGTCATCCTTATTAGCTAGTACAACTGGCTTTACATAACCAGTATCTACCACATCCTAGACATTTGCACCTAAAGCCATTATGTACGTTCTCATTCTAACTTTCAAGAAGGCAAAGTTCGTTCCATTGAACAAAGGGGCCTTATTGGTTGAATTTCCTTCATGGCTTGACATGTTTAAGCTCTAGGATCTACCCTCAGATAAAAGGGGCCGACTTTGATACCAATTGTTGAACAACTGAGAGGGGGGGGTGAATCAATTGTAACCTTTCTTAAACAATTATACTTATTTTAAACTCTTTCCAGATCACTCAATGACAATCACAATAATGCAGGGAAGTAAGCAATAGACCATTCAACATCATTCACACATATGAGATACACAGAGACAGATATTTCNAAGGAAACCCATAAAGGGTAAAAACCTCTTCTTATTTATATGATAAGTAATCTGTACATTCTTTACATTATCATACATATGAGCACCAACTCATAATGAGGCTACAACCTTTGTTTTGCAAGTTGCTACTTGCTGAGAGCACCAACACTTTGGATTCTCTAGCACCAACTAGAAGGAAGCACCAAATCCCTGGTTTCTCTAGCACCCACTAGAAGGAATCACCAACTCCCTAAGTGTTCCAACACCAAATGGGTGGAAGCACCATCTTCCAGACACACAGGCACCAACCTGTATAACAGTGAACAACAATTCTCCCTTGCACCACCCTACCACCCTGGTTTCTCTAGATGCAACCAGATAGAAGATACAACTCCCTTTGTTCAAGCACCCACTTGAACCTCTAAGGACAACAATCCTCCCTATCACCTCCCTACCACCCTTAAATATAAATATTTTCTATTATGACTTATTACAGTGATATAAATTTCTTCAATGGCTTATTGGTCTCATCACTGTTCTGCTACACTGCAATGCTTTGTCTACATCAGTGTCTTCTGCACACTTCTTGTTCTTTATGTTCTTTTTCCTTTTATGCTCTCTGTGCCATGTCCCTTCAATGCACCATTCCCCTTCTTTACATTTCTACTGCTGCGCTTTGCCTCCTTCTTCACAGCTCAATCACACCCAACAACAACACCTATTTCTTCCTTGTTCAACATTTTTATAGTATCTGTGCACTTTGTGCATGCCATCTCCACATCCTCTCCACATCGTGGTGTTTTCTCCACTTCACTCTTCCATAGCTATCCCATCTCCTGTGTGCCACATTGCCTCTCTTTGCTCTGCATCTCCTGCTCATTGTGAGTGCTCTGCCTGATCATCATGGTAGCTCTTCATCTTCTCTGGTGGTTTCACCCACGCATCCATCATCACTGGGTGTTATATGGATATTCCTTAGCTTCTCTGGTAGTTGAGACTCTTCATATTCTCTGTCATAGATGAGCTCATCCTCTAGAAAAAACCATCATTTGTTTCTAGCAGTTACACTGTGAAGTGAAATAGTAGCCCTCCGATCTTATTCAAATTCATCTGCACCGTTGAATTGACTTCATTGAGTCTTGCATTCATTTCGCCATTTCTCACTTTGACATTTCAGGATCCCTGTGGTAAAGATTTCATTACTCTCCATGTCTTGATCCCCAAAACTCCGAAATGGAGCTTGTCTGCACTAGCTCCTTCCTCCATCTTCCATCGATGTGACCAATGGCTATGACCACAGGCTGAGTCAAAATGTGTTTCGCATTTTGGAATTTCGACAATCCTGTTGTGTGGCATCTTGACTCTCCAAGTCACGATCTATGAAAATCCTAAAAAGGAGCTTGTTGCTTCAAGCTTTTCTCTAAAACTATTGGACCATGTGACTACGAGAGGTGATCGAGCACTTATCCATACAATGCTTTCTTGATTTCACTTTTTGGCACTTCGGCGTTCCTGTGGCAATGAGTTCTTGATGCTTCATGTCCCGGTATTCGAAGCTCCAAAATGGAGCTTGGTTGCACTAGCTCCGATCATTTTGGCATTTCACATTTCGGCCTTTCGCGATTTCGCATGTTGCAAATTCCTGTTGCGAGTTCGAGAGGTTAGGGAACCCTGTTCCTTTGACTTTTCATTCGGTGAAATGACGATCTGTCGTCACTTATCCTATGGACCCAATGGTCCAGATCTTGTCATGAATTCGACACTTCACGGGCCTTCCTTGTGCCTGATTCAGGATTTCGGTGTTTCACATTTCACCGCTTCGGGACTCTTGTGATGAAGAGTCTCATCACTTGACTTTTCCAACTCCCAGTATCTGAAGCTCTGAAATGGAGTCGGATCAACGATCCACACTCTATATGATTAGACGGTCCATATCTCTTCATGATTTCGCACATCACGATTTCGACATTCTTGACGTGAGAGTTCTTGACAACTCCACCTCCCGGTCTGCAAAACTCTGAAATGGAGTCAGCTCAACTTTTTCAGCTTTTCGCACTTCTCAACTTCGAGATTCTTGTCATGTGAGTCCTTGACATCTCCAACTCCCGGTATATGAACCTCCGGTATGAAGACTTTTACATTTCGTGATTTCGTATTTCACGACTTCAGGTTTCGCGATTTTGGGACTCCTGTAGTAAGCGTTCTTGACATCCCCAACTCCGAGTATCCGAAATCCCAGTATCCAAAAATGTCTCCTGATTTCGACGTTTCACATTTCTCAATTTTGGGACTCCTGTGGTGAAGTGTGTTGACACTTTAACTCTCGGTATCCGAAATCTCGGTAGCCGAAACTCCGAAATGAATTCGGACCACCGCTTCGATCTTGCCTTTCGATCATTGTTGTTCTTCCTTGCCTGCATGTCTGCTGATCTTCCTTATCTACCTGTTTGTCATCGTTGTTGTTTTTCTTACCATAAATGACAAGCATGTTCTTCTTGTAAACATGACAGCACTAAATACATGGTGATAGAAGAGCTATCAATACTTGGGGATGTTGAATTGATAGTCTATCAGATTAAAAATCTTTATCGAACAAGGCATCCTAGGCTTAGATCTTACAGAAATGAAGTCTGGGATTTGGTGGATAGTTTTTTCTCTTCTTTTAATATATCATTCATTCCTAGAGAAGAGAATACCATGGCCGATTCTTTTTCTATATTAGCAAGCAACTTCAGAATTCCTATACCCCCAAAAATCAAGTATGATGTAAAAGTCAAATACAGGCCTTCTATACTGAACAATGTAAAATATTGGAAGGTGTTCGAAGATAATTTAGAACTTAAAAATTTTCTTGAGACTGTTGATGAATTTTCTACATTACACATTGAAAATGATCATGATTCAGAAGTCACTCCTCATGCTTATGTTTTCCTCAATAAAATTGCTAGTCATCATATTATGCAACTGCCTAGTAATCATATACCAAAGGGACTGGCTCCTTTGGAAATATTATTTGATGGGAATGATGTGGCATTGAAAGGGAAGGTATCCATTGATGATGCAGATATATCTGAGTGCAATGTGGGCACTGAAAAGGGAAGAATATACTAAGTTGTTGAAAGAATTTGTTGATGTATTCGCTTGGAATTATGAAGATCTCAGAACTTATGATACAAGCATAATAGAGCACAAGATCCCATTAAAAGAAAACACCAAACCCTTCAAGAAAAAGTTGAGGCAAATCAATCCTATGTTGTTGCCTGTCATGGAGAAAGAATTTAAGAAGCTTTTATATGCAAAAATTATCATTCCTGAATGGGTAGCCAATTTGGTCCCAGTAAGAAAAAAGAATGGAGAAATCAGACTTTGTGCTGATTTCCGAAAGCTGAACAGAATCTCAAAGAAGGATAATTACCCTTTACCCAAGATGGAGCACATATTACAGAAGGTGTTAGGAGAAGCCAGGATGTCTATGGTTGATGGATTTTCTAGATACAATCAGGTCTCTATTTTTCCATAAGACATGGATAAGACGACCTTTACCACTCCTTAGGGTACATTTATGTACTCCAAGATGCCCTTTGGTTTGATGAACGTAGGGGAAAATTTTCAGCGAGCTATGGACATAGAATTTATTGGAGAAAAGGATAAGTTCATTCTTATCTATTTGGACGACATAACAGTGTATTCTCAGTCTGATAAAGAACACTGTGATCATTTAAGAAAGGTTTTCTTGAAATGTAGAAAATTTGGCCTCTCTTTGAATCTGAAAAAATCATTGGTTGCCATGAAAGAAGGAAAATTATTGGGGCATATTGTGTCAACTGAATGGGTAAGGATTTATTTTAGTAGGGTTGAGGCTATACAAACTTTGTCACTTCCTAGATCTAAAAAAGAGGTACAATTTTTTCTGGGAAAAATCAATTTTTTGAGAAGATTTGTGTCAAATTTTGTTGAGTTAGTTAAGTATATCACAACCATGATGAGGAAGGATAGTGAAATCAAATGGACTGTTGAAGCCCATGATTCTTTTGATCAAATAAAGAAATCCTTGACTGAAACCCCAGTCCTTGTCAGCCCCGACTACTCCAAGGACTTTCGTATTTTTTCTCTTGCCTCTTTTGATACAGTAGCAGTAGTCCTATTGCAGAAGAATGTTGAAGGATTAGAGCAGCCTATTTCCTTTTTCAGTAGGGCATTGAGAGATGTTGAACTAAAATATGACATCATGGACAAGAAAGCCTAGGAATTGGTTAAATCTCTTAATTCCTTCAAAGTTTATGTCCTACATTAAAGAGTTATTTCTTATGTCCCATCAGCTGCTGTAAAAGAAATTATTATTCAGCCTGATATAGATGAAAAAAGAGCAAGTGGATTGCTAAATTACTCGGATTTGATTTGGAGATTAGGCCCACAAAATTGGTTAAAGGTGAGGGTTTAGCCAAGCTCTTGGATGAATCAAATTTCTCAGCATTGGGGGTGAATTTCATTCACTCATGTTTAGAAAATCAGTAGGCTGAGATAACAGATAAAGGTACTCAAGTCACTTCTACATTGGAAAATCGCAGTTGGTACAAGGACATTATAGTTTTTCTACAAAATTTAAAGCCTCCAAGTGGTATGGAAAAGAACAAGGTGAGGGACATAAAACTCAAATGAATAAAGTACTACCTTGTTGATCAAATTTTGTGTTGGAAGGATCCATTAGGAGTGATTTTGAGATGCCTAGACCCCCAAGAAACCCAAAAGATTATGTCTCATTTTCATGACAGTTTATGTGGGGGGCATCATTATTGGGGAACCACGACATACAAGATCCTCAGGGATGGGTAATTCTGGCCCAGTTTTTTCACTAATGTTTGTGCTAATATCAGAGCCTGTGCTAAGTGTTAGAAGTTCTTTGGAAAGCATCAGCTTAAGTCTTTTCCATTGAAGCCTGTGGAAGCCTCAGGACCCTTCCAGTAGTGGGGCCTAGATTTTATCAGGGAAATTCATCCTACCTCTAGTGGTCAACATAGATGGATATTGATTGCTACAAATTACTTTACTAAATGGATTGAATCTATTCCCACAGGGAATGCATCACACAAATTGATCATTGGTTTCCTAGAAGACATCATAGCAAGGTTTGGGTGTCCTGACAGAATCGTCAATGATAATGATGCATCATTCAAGGATGAAACATTGATTCAGTTCTGTGAATAGTTTGGGATCACTTTGATTCATTCCAGCCCTTACTATCCACATGGAAATGAGCTTGCAGACTCCTCAAACAAAAGAATTATAAATATCATTAAAAAGTTGTTAAAGGATAACAAAAAGGCATGGGATCAATTTTTGGATCTTTAGTGGAGCAGAGGGAGTAGTGGGATTTACTAGTTTAGGGTGAGGGATGAAGGAGGGTTTGCGGTTTTGAGAAGATACAACCTTTTGTGCTTCTTTATCTTTTTTAGTAGCCTCCACCCAACTCTTAGGCTGAGCCATGAGGACATGGGCTCGAATTTCATCCTTGAGGCCGCTGATAAAACACTCTCGGAAAAAGGTATCAGACATGCCCTCTGTTCTAAAAGCCAGGCACTCAAAGGAAGTTATAAAGTCTTCCATTGTTCCTAATTGTTTCAGCTTTGTCAAACAGCCCAAATGGTTGGTGTCAGTGTCAAAGTGTTCATAAATCTCTGCCACAAATTGTGTCCAAGCAATATACACTTGACGAGAATTTTTTCTCCATTGCCACCATTGAAAACGTTCTTGATCTAGATGGAAAACACCATACCGGAGTTTGGCCAAGTCATCTGTAATGCTGTATAAAGAGAAGTAATGTTCCATTTGGGTTACCCAACCAATGGGGTCTGAGCCATCAAATTTGGTCACATCCACCCATGGAAGGTGTAGGTCACGTTGAAAGTGATGGTTCTGCAAGGTATGGGAATGAGAGGAATGGTCACCTTTACTATGTGGGGGTGAGGAAGAGGATGGGTTATCTATAGGGATATGCAGTTTGGTTCAGAGTGCCAAAAAGATTGATTGAAGATGGGTGGTGAGGTCTTGTTTGATTTCTCCCATTGAGGACTGCATGGTTGTATTGATGGTGGCGACATTGGCACTGAGTTGTTTCACTTCTTGTTGGGTCTCAATGAGACCAGATTGCAAGGTGTTGAAGCAAGCTTCCAAGTCTTGGCTACGAGTATGGGCCATGAGGATGGGGGAACTGAAAAGGGGTAGGCAGGGTAAAAAAAAATTGCCGAAAAAATGATATGGATGAATGTTATAAGGGCGAAGAGATGAATCCAAGGGAATAGGGCTGAAATAATGGTGAAAAAATTTCCAAACTTTTATTTTTTATTTATTTATTTTTTAATGTACGGTCTGAAGAATATTGTAGAGAGGAAATGCCCAAATGCTTAACCAGAAAGAAATGTGTATTTACTTGGCAACCCAAACACAGTTGCGTGGAAATAGATCTTGTCTATTTTAATTTGTTTATGTTTCTGTCCCCAAGTGTTAGGTATTCAAGGTTTCTACAGACAAGGGTTTTCCTTGTGCTATAGCTCTCTGATATACGTGCAGGGTCCAATAGTAATACTCAGCCCAATATCTTAGGGCACTAACTAAGGAGGATAGACCGTACCCTTATCTGTACTACCCGACTACCTAGGTACTAGAGAGTATCTTCCCGAGTGTTGTTCTCGGTGACACTATAACAGTCGAGCGGCTGATCGGTTTATCTAAAGAGGGATTTAGGTAATCTAGGCCTATCCGTACACAGGTGTTGTTTGATTCGCTACCACTCGAAGGGGTACCAACAGGGGTTACAAGAGTGGCCAACAAATGTGCGCTTAAGTACCACTTGCATTTCCTGCGTGTATGAATCGCTCAACCACAGGTTTATGCACCTAACGATAGATCTCTGTGGCTTAAAGATGCCGGAATATGTCTTTGATGGTAAGTTTTTTGAGGACACAGAAGTCAGGACACATTCGCCAAGAAACTTCTTTCTTCGTGACCATGACCACAGGAGACGAATAGGGGCTCGTACTAGGGTAGATAATGCCTGCATTAAGAAGTTCCCGGACCATTTTCTCAATTTCATTTTTTTAGGAAAAAGGGTGACGATATAAACAGATATTGGTAGGAAGGCTTTTTGGTACAAGGGGAATGGAATGATCATGAACACCACGGGAAGGAGGTAGGCCTTGGGGATTGGAAAAGACCAATTGATGTTTAGAAAGGATGGCTTAGAGGTCTTACAGTACAGAAGGTGTCTTTTTTTCTTGTATGGCATGGAGTTGGGCGATAACATCATAATGACCCTTTTTGAGCAGATTTTCCATGCAATGGGAACTAATGATCTCAGGTGAACCTACAGTTATGCCTTGGAACTTATATTCGTGGCCCTATTGGTCGAATTGCACGGTTAAGTATTTAAAATCCATGAGAATGGGACCCAAAGTCCTTTGTCAGTCTACACCCAACACAATGTCACAACCTCCCATGTCGATAGAAAACATATGGGATTTCAGGTGGTAGTCACCAATTTGGAGACACACATTTTCACAATGCCCTCCACATTTCATGGAACCACCATTGGCAATCATGATTTGGAAATTATTGATGGCATGCATGTAGAAATGAGTTTCTTGGGCAATGCAGCGATGAATAAAATTATGGGTGCTACCACTATCAACCAGAATGATGACCTTCCGATGCTTGATGTAACCGATTAGATTGAGGTTTTGGGGAGTGGAGAATCCAGTGAGAGCATTGAGGGAAATGACTGGTTCTACTTTGAGAGGGTTTGAGGGAGGGGTTATGTCAGTGGATTCAAGTGATTCAGACATAGAGGGAGTTTCGTCATCTTCTTTCGAAATCTCCTCGGAGATGGACATAAAAATATTTTGTTCTTTACACTTTTGGCCCGGGAAATATTTGTCATCACATTTATAACAAAGGCCTTTGAGTTAGCGTTCATCCATTTCAGCTCGGGTCAATTTTTGGATCTTTAGTGGAGTAGAGGGAGTAGTGGGATTTACCAGTTTAGGGCAAGGGATGAAGGAGGGTTTGCTATTTTGAGAAGATACAACCTGTTGTGCTTCTTTAGCTCTATTGGTAGTCTCCACCCAACTCTCAGGCCGAGCCATGAGGACATGGGCCCGAATTTCATCCTTGAGGCCGCTGATAAAACACTCTCAGAAAAAGGCATCAGACATGCCCTCTGTTCTAAAAGCCAGGCGCTCAAAGGAAATTATAAAGTCTTCCATTGTTCCTAATTGTTTCAACTTTGTCAAACAACCCAAATGGTTGGTGTCAGTGTCAAAGCGTTCATAAAGCTCTGCCAAAAATTGTGTCCAAGCAATATACCCTTGACGAGAATTTTTTCTCCATTACCACCATTGCCAACGTTCTTGATCTAGATGAAGAACACCATACCGAAGTTTGGCCAAGTCATTTGTAATGCTGTATAAAGAGAAGTAATGTTCCATTTGGGTTACCCAACCAATGGGGTCTGAGCCATCAAATTTGGTCACATTCACCCGTGGAAGGCGTAGGTCATGTTGAAAGTGATGGTTCTGCAAGGTATGGGAATGAGAGGAATGGTCACCTTTAGTATGTGTCGGTGAGGAAGAGGAAGGGTTAGCTGTAGGGATATGCAGTTTGGTGCAGAGTGCCGAAAAGACTGATTCAAGCTAGGTGGTGAGGTCTTGTTTGATTTTTCCCATTGAGGACTGCATGGTTGTATTGATGGCGGTGACATTGGCACTGAGTTGTTTCACTTCATGTTGGGTCTCAATGAGACCAGATTGCAAGGTGTTTAAGAAAGCTTCCAAGTCTTGGCTAAGAGTATGGGCCATGAGGATGGGGGAACTGAAAAGGGGCGGGCGAGGTAAATTTTTTTTTCCAAAAAAGTGTTATGGATGAATGTGATAAGGGTGAAGAGATGAATCCAATGGAATAGGGTTGAAATAATGGTGAAAAAATTTCCAGACTTCTATTTTTTATTTTTATTTTTTTTAATGTCCGGTCTGAAGAATATTGTAGAGAGGAAATGCCCAAATGCTTAACCAAAAAGAAATGTGTATTTACTTGGCAACCCGAACACAGTTGTGTGACAATAGATCTTGTCTGTTTTAATTTGTTTATGTTTCTGTCCCCAAGGGTTAGGTATTCAAGGGTTCTACAGACAAGGGTTTTCCCTATGCTATAGCTCTCTGATATACGTGCGGGGTTTAATAGTAGTACTCAGTGCAATATCTCAGGGCACTAACTAAGGAGGATAAATTGTACCCTTATCCATTCTACCCAACTACCTAGGTACTAGAGAGTATCTTCCCAAGTGTTGTTCTCGGTGACATTATAGCAGTCAGGTGGCCGATCATTTTATCTAAAGAGGGCTTCAGGTAATCTAGGCCGATCCGTACACAGGTCTTGTTTGATGCGCTACCACTCGAAGGGGTACCAACAGGGGTTACAAGGGTGGCCAACAAATGGTTCTTAACACACTACCTATTGTGTGGTCAAGGCACCTAAGTAAAATGGTTTTTTCATCATGAAAGAACACAAATTGTTATGTGCTTGTTCAAGATTGAACGCACTACGTTTTTGGAAATGCTACCAAAACTTGTACATAGACGCAGCAAGGCTCCCTTAGACTGTAATGTTTTTATGAAGTAACTATTATCTAGTGATGTATTGGACTTAATACATCTTGACTAATAGAAATAAGCTTCTCTTTTATTTTATTTGCTTATGATGCTAAATTTTCATGCTTTGAATGATTGTGGTGATGCTATGTTGGATGTTTGATCATTATGTTATCATGATGTTTATTTAGCTTCCTTAGTTTCTCATTTCAAGAAGATCTTGTATTAAGAAACTTTCCTCCTTAGCGTTTTGTGGACCCTGATGTTTACAACAACCCCTACACTTCTCTCATTCAAGTCTTCCCTCTATTCATACTTACTCCCAAACTACTTATTTTAATTAGCCAAGACCTTAATTGTTGGTGCATGCTAGCCCTGTTATTTGAGTTAGAACATTATCATTTGAGTCATTTTCCATTCGACCCTTTAAACACCCTTACATTCACTTATAACTTGATGGGTATTGGGCTTGCCTTCGATGCAATTTGAAGGTGACTCCTAGTGCTAACAACTTCCTCCTTAGACAACCTTTTGAATAGAGTTTACCAAAAATAGAAACCCGACTGCACCCAATCATAACATAGTTGACACCTTTGTTTCAATCATTTGTTCATGAGTAAGATTCGATCATCAGGTTGTGATAAATCATCATTTTATTTCATGGAGTGCTAAATTAATAGAGCGCACAGTTGGAAACTCAGTCACCTTATATAAATCTCTCTGGTTTCTTCTGCCTAATCATTGGATGTAGCATGCATGTGGTGATTTGGTGTAGTGGACGTCCATTTGCGGTCACTCGTGCAAGTCCAGGTTGCAACAATGGTTGGGAGGCCATGCATCTCTTCCAAAAATCGCATGTGTTTCACTTATACCTACCCTCATCAGTAGGTAAGTTTACAAAATCTGTACGATGAATATTCACCACGCGGGAGTCATGTCAGACTTCTTGTTACCGGAAGGAAACATGATATGAGAGGAGAAAGATTCCATGCCATGATAAAAAATGACAAAGTGGGGTTTTCTGACTCATTCCTCTAGCCTCACCTGCAACCTTAAATATTTGAGTGTTTTTCTAAGAGACTAGTTCTATTTTTTAATATTCGTCACCTGTCTCCATAAGACTGCATTTCCTTTTAGTTTTTCTTGAGCACTGGCGAGAGTTGTGCAGGCGTTATCCATGGTTGGTGTGCATTCCTTGAAATTCTCTGCGATTCTTTTTTCTGAAACCCTCTGTTCCTCGCACAACTAGATAATTATGTCTTGTGATTATCTGAGTTATATTTTGAGCCAATTTACATTCCCTTCTCAACTCTGAGACATTGTCATTTCAATAGTCCTCTCTGCCAGCTATCTTCTTAATTCTTTGTTTTCTTGATACAATTTGGCGATAACAAGTTGCTCTTGTTTCATTTGTTGCGACGACTCTTGAACATTCATGTTTTCATCACCCAACTTCCTCCTCCTTTAACCAATTCCCATTCTTGAACCTTTAACATGATCTATCCAAATGACGCACATGAGTAATCTCTGGTTGCATGGTTCACTGGGAGCTTGGATCTCCATGGATTTCTTAATAAACCTTGGTCTGCCTCTTTTCCGGGGTGCTTGTTGGTGGGATGACAAGTCCTCTATTTCCTTTCTCTTTCCTGTGACATATTCCTTTCTCATCCCTGTGTTATGGAATGTTGTTTCCCTCACAGAGAGAGGAATGTATCCTTTGGGGTCTCTGGGGATGCCAACCGAAATTAGAAATGAATCCCAATATTTGTTCGAATGTCTCAATTATTCAACCACCAAAAACTTGATTAATGACAAATGAGATAAATTATTCCCCAGTTGGTCATCCTCGGCTTGGACGTTGTCTGCCATATTTTCCAAGCTTCGATGCAAGAAGAAAGGTAGATTCAAAAATTGTTTCCCTGTGAAGTGCATCAACAACCTGATGTGATATGGCTACACTCTCTCAAACCTTCCTTCACAGGTGAAATATCTTTTGATTACCTATAGGATATTTTGGAAAGGCTCTCGGAGGTACTGGCTTGGAATGTCGGCTCCAATTTTCCCATTTAGACAACTAGGATTGATAAAGTATTTATAGCACAAAATATCTAAAGGCATGCCTTTAAACGATTTTTCACAGTGCGAAGGGATCTTCGTCGCAGCTGACAGAGCTTTCTCCATCACTTGGAAGGTGATTCTTGTAATAGTCATGCATAACCGAGTAAAATTTATGTCGAACTTATCATCTAGATTTGCATTGTACCCTTTGATATTTTCACAAAAGAACATACTTTCGACATGTTCAAAACATACCCTGATTTCTGGATCTTTGTTTATTAATTCCAGGTCTTGAGGTTCAGAGCTCATGGCACTGCCACTTCTCTCCTTCTTTATTATGCTTTTGGATGCTACCATGATACCATTATATATTTGTCTCACGCGTGCAGAAATGAATGGTAACACCCTCTATGTGCGGAAAATAAGCATGATGGACTTCACAAAGACTTTTAGAAAGGAATCCATAGAACTTTGTAGGACAAGAAAATCAGCCATAGGAGTCCACGATGCGACAATAAGGTGCGATGGAAAATTTCAGCACAGTGGGAAAACTAACCATGGTGGAAAACAACAATGGGAGGCTTGTCGCGGTAGGAAATCACGTCTTAAAATTTTGGAACAGTAGAAAAATACTGGGAGACTTGTCACGAGATAGAGATTTTAGGCACAGTGAGAAATTTAGTGTGACAGGAGGAAATTCCAAAGAAGAAAGGTTGACTGCAAGAAGAAATAAATTTCAACAGGCTAGTTTGTAACGAACTCGAAGAGATTTTAAACAATGACTAAAAACAATGAAGGAGACATGGCAACTTGAATCAACAAAATTACAATACGAACTATGGAAATCATCTTTCACATAGCGAAGGGATCCAGAGCTTGCAGAAAAAACCATAGACAACGCACAAATCTAGAAAGTAAAGGAGAGGCATGGAGGGTGACCAGTATTTATACTTGAATGGGTAAGGAATGGAATCATGGAAGAGGATGATAAATTCATGGTGATGAGAAGTTAGGAAGAAGTTGAAGATTTGTGCATAAAACTCATACGATGAGTACACTTTGAAGTGTGCAAAGTACAGATGATAAGAGAGGAAGAGTATAAATGATAGGAGCATCGTGATTTTTCACCTTTCTGACTTCATAATTAGGAGATGATGTTTGTTATATCTTTCGACGCGACCTTTATCCCAACAACTTGCCTCAATTTGTGGCACATAAATTCCCCTTTTCTGATAGGACTCGATATTTAGGGAAAGGGACCTTTACAAGTCGCACATGACTAATCATTACACCATTTCCCAACTCTAAGGGCCAGACCCGCTACTTGTTGATTTTGACCCATATGTTATTTGGTCTCTGACCTCACACACTTTGTCACATGAACTATGAATCATCTAGTACTAACTCTAACTACATAAATTATGGTGCTAACAACTAGATCCAATGCAGATGTTGTCCTCCAAGTGAGGTGGAAAAGAACAACAAACTAGGTGCCTAGCCATTGGGATTTATTTGACCTAAAGACTCTAAAATGATGAAATAGACTCATCTCGGACCTCCTTGACACAACTATGACCAGACTCATCATAAAATTAGGGCATTCACTTTGGGATTCAATTTTTTTTTGACTGCTGACTCGAAACGCTTTCTTTGAAAATAAAAATGGTTATTTACAATGACATGACAAGACTGAAACAATTTGTTAAACGAGATAATTTTTGAGAAACCTTCCATTCACAGGCCCCCAACCAATGAGATTCCCATTAAGATCTTGTAGTAAATAGGCATTGTTCCCGTGATATGTGACAATCCTGAATGGCCCCATCCAAACATGATCAAACTTCCCATGCCTCCCTTTATCCCACTTTAGTCCCAAATCATTCACCTTGAAATCCTCCTCTTTGGTGTGTCTATCGATTTTTTTTTTCATTCTGTCTTGGTGAAGCTATGATTTGTTGAAGACTTGTTCTCTCATTTTTTTCACATAGACCAATTGGTTTATTCTCCTTTGAGCTTCGTTTGGTTCAACTTATTTCTCTTGCAACAATCTCCTCACTAGAAATCCCAGTGAGGTAGGAAAAATTGCCTCTGTACCATATACAATTTGGAAAGGTGATGTGAAGATGGACTTTTTAGTGGTGATTTTTTCGGCCGATAACACATAGATAATATTTTTGTGCGAAGCTTTCTTATTGTCCTGCAGAAGCTTCTTGATAATCCTGGTCAAAATTTTGTTAGATGACTCTGCCAATCCATTACCCTATGGGTAATAAGCTGTGGAATGGACTAGAGTTATGTTGTAATCATTGCACAATTTATCCATCTTCTTATACTTGAATTCTGCTACATTTTCAGTGATGATATTGACTGGACAACCGAATCTAGAAAAGATATTACTCTCTAAAAAATGAATGATAACTGTGTCTGTAGCTTTCCTGGTGGGGACTGCTTCGATCCATTTGGTGAAGTAGTTTGTGGCTGTCAATATCCACCTATGTTGAGTTGAATATGGCAGATGAATTTCGCATATAAAATCCAGACCCCGTTGCATAAACAATGCTTCAAAAGAGATAGGTTTTAAAGTCAAGGGTTGAAACTTTCTTTTCCCATCGAAGATTTGGCATTCGTGGAAACTATAAAATTCCTTGTATATATCCATAAAAGGTTATTTCCATGGCCCTTTGGAAATTTTCTCCAACATTCATAAGCCCAAAAGGAATTTTTGCATACATGAAAGTACCCCAAGGTGTTGTAAAATTTGTCTTCTCTTGGTCATTCGGGTGCACCATGATCTGGTTGTATCCAAAAAAACCATCAAGCATCGAAATTTCTTGATATCCAACCACCTTCTGTAGGATGTAATCCATCTTAGGAAGTGGACAGTTGTCTTTGAGAGACACCCTATTTATATTCTGAAAATCCACACACAATCTTATTTCACCACTTTTCTTCCTGGAAGGCACAAGGTTATCCACCCACTTGGAAAATCTTAAGGACATAATAATCTTGGCATCAAATAGTTTCCTTACCTCCTTTTCAATCAATGGAAACGGTAGAGAGTTGATTTGTCTCAACTTTTTCTTGAAAGGTTTCTAATCCTCCTTGATGGGAATTACATGTTGAATTACTCTAGTGTCATAGACCTTCAAATATTCATAACTCCAATCAAAGACATCAAGGAATTATTTCATAAGGGTGATATACCTCTGTTTTACTTCCGGACTGAGCATTTTTTACAGTCTGATGATCTTAGGATTTTCTTGAGTACCAATGCTGCAATCCTCTATATCCTCATCATTCACAGTGATTTTAGGATTTCTGGCTACATCTTTTTCGTCAAAAGGATTTTCTAATGGGACTAAGCCTTTGGGGATAATGTTGTTTTTCAATTGCACTATATCCCTTCCAGCTATCTGAATCTGAAAAAAGTTGTTTTTGTTGAACACAACTGCGTCTTCATTTTCTTCACAACAACACTCATAATCAATATTCACATTAGTAAATTCATCACTCATTTGGAGGAATCTCTCTACCTGTTTATCATCTTCAAACACTTGCCAGTATTTAATGTTATCGGGTACTGCAGGCCTATGTTTGACTTCAATTTCACACTTCTTATTTAGAAAAATTGGAATTTTGAACACTGAAGCTGAAGTAGCCAACACATCTTCGATTTGATTTTCCCCACTAGGAATCACTAACAAATTGTATTCTGAAAATTGTTCAAGGAGATCAAGCACTAAATTTTTATATTCTCTTAATCTAGGATTCTTGGACTGATATATACCCTTTACCTAGTTAATGATGAGCTCAGAATCTCCATGTACAACTATCCTTCTAGCACCCAATTCCTTTAAAGTATTCAAGACCAAAATTAGTGCCTCATATTCAACAATATTATTGGTACAATCAAAAGCATGCTTATAAGAATAGAGTTTTGTACCCAATTTGGGAGGGCTAATCCATGCACCAGCTCTGACTCCTTCCCTGCTAACAGCTCCGTCGAAGCTCATATTCCACATTTCATTTTCAACATTGTTTCTCTTATTTGTAATTTCCTCTATTCAATGCTCGTTTTTATCTTTGATAGTCATGATAGTTGTTGGATTCCCCTCTTCAAAGCTCAAGTTATTATAAAAAATAGAGGAGCCAACTTCGGTGTCAACAGAGAAAACAAGATGATTATTTGGTTTGGTTTTGCTAATAACCATGTACTTGAGTAGTACTTCTCTATACAATCTCCTTTCTTGGCCAAAAACATGGATAGTAGTGTATGACATGTCCTTCTGTAAGGTTCCCTTTAATTTTGTAGCCCAAGATCTAGATAACAGCATGCCAAATTTTTGGGGGATGTCAACAACCACCACATCCATAACCAAATTTTTCGATGGGATTTGAGACAATGATACGAACAGATATTTGATCAAACCCAAGCATTTCACCTTCCTTGAGTCAAAAGAGAAAAGGTCTTTATAGGGTCTTTTAATGTCTGAGCCTAACACATCCATGACCAACTTGGGCATGAGATTATGCGATGCACCTGAATCTAACATGGCATTATGTAAGGTCATGTCATGAATTTTAAGGCTAACATAGAAAGGAGGAACATCATCAGCATCACACTTTCTTCTACGTGTGGGCCAAACAAGATGGCAGGGTGGTCGTCTTGTATGCTCAAGGTTTCAAGAGATTCTTCCATCTTTAAAATTTTAATGATCTGATTTCTATACTCTCCCTTCTTGATCAGCTCATTAAACGGAACATATAGTTTGATTTTAGACCTTTCTCTTTCAAAATTAAAAGGAGGAGGAGATGTTTCTACCTCTTTGACGATTGTTTCCTTTCTTGCCTCAGGTTCTTTCTTTAGGGATTCTTCCTTTGATTTTCCTTTCTCCATTACATCCTTTATTGAATTATATTTCTTCGGTTGGCTTGGAGAAGGAGTGTTCATTTGGATTTCCCTTGTGGGATTCACCTTCGGAAGTTCTGCAGATGCCTTTTTACTTATAAGGTTATACTGCTTATGAAACTGCATAATATCATTGTGGTATCCTTTCCTAAACTCTTTTGTTTCCGATGAAAACATATCACCATTCTCCAACATAAACTTGTCATTCGCATCCATAAATTGATCATGCTCTCCTTTTGTTAAGAAAATGTATGTTTCTGTATCGTCATAGAAATGCATCTGGTCTTGGATTACTTGATCAAAATCTTCATTTTCATAGTTGTTTTGGAAAGGAGGTCTTATTGGATGATCACCTTGATCTCTCTAGTCTCTTTTCCTGATCTATGGAACTAGGGCTCTTCTAAAATTTTGATTTCTAGGCTAGAAATCGTTTTTCTCCCTAGTAGTAGGCTTGTTCTCCATGGACATCATTTCCATGAGTCTTTCCATAGTCTTCATCATTAAGTCAAATTTTTCGTCTGATGATTGAGACGTAGAGGGTTCCACCTCCCCTTGGGGCTTCTTCCTGTTTCTGTCAAAATTATGTTTGATCTTCCTCGATTCCATCAGATTTACTCGACTTCAATCACATCACTCATCATATCATTTATTGCATTAGATATTATTTCTCTCAACAGTAAGGCAAAGTCATTGTCAAAAGAATCAGCATATCGAAGCTGGGCAGCTCCAGGAGGAGGTTTGACTTTTGTGGGAATTGAATTATAAACCTTCATTAATCTGGTCAAGAACTCTTGCACATTTTCATTTGGTGATATTTTTATGTTATTTTATTGAGTTAGTAATTAGAGAGGATTCTTTTTATCACCCCATCTGGCAAGAGACAGTGTTTCAAAATATGAAAAATCAAGGATGCTCACTACTTGAAGGGCCTTGAAACATTTTATGACCTCCCCTGAGAGACTCTGCACAAACAATATCATTTTTTCATCCTCGTTATCTACCTCTTCCAGGTCAACAAAATCATTAAACCAATCTAAGTGTTTTTGGGTTGAATCATTTCCTTCAGCATTGTATAATTTAATTCTCTGATTATAATTATGAGGAAAATCATGTAATTTGGATAGCAAGGTGAGAGGGGCAAACTTGGTAGCCATGAATATAGGAGGGATTTCAACTGAGTGGATGGTTTGTGTAATACACTAGATATAAAATGTATGCAGAACATAAATAAAATGCTAGTAATGGCAGGATAACAGCAATATAACGAGAACATTCACCACAATAACACTAAAATGATATAAGAATAACAACAGAAATAACACTTTGAATCTGAAAGCAATGTTCACGAGCCTCTTCGAGGGGGAAACCTCCAGTTGAGAAGAGCTCTATTACAATAATATCCAAGCTAGGGTTCTCATACCCTCGACTCCTATTTATACTAAAAAGAAGCATCTAGAGGAAGATCATTCTAGAAGCGAAAGCTTCTATTAGGTCTTCTTACATCCACCTTATTCTATTTTATTGAAAGGCCTTATTAATATTGACCTTTATTACATCCGAATATATTGTTCTACCTATGTGTAGGTTAGGACCCTAAAATGTCTGCCCCCTTAAAAACAACCTTATCCTCAAGGCTTGAGATGAGTAAATTGTTGCAGAATGGTAGTTGGTTCCCAAGTGGCATCTACTAGAGTTGTATCTTTCCATTGGACTAGCACTTCATTGATGGTTCTCTGACGTAGGCGACGCTCATGCTGGTCCAAAACTGCTTCTGGTTGTAGCCAAATGGATCCTTCTTTAGCTAACTCTGGAAGGTTGGTTTAGATTTGGCACTTAGCTCCAATCACCTTATTTAAGCATGAAACATGAAAAATGGGATGTAGCTTTGAATGGCTGGGAAAAGCTAACTGATAGGTGACTTGTCCCACACACTTGAGCACGGTATAAGGACCATAAAATTTGGGTGCTAGCTTCTGACAATGCTCGACCTTGAGGGAAGTTTTCTTGTAAGGTTGTAGTCGAAGAAACACTTGATCCCCTTCTGCAAATTGATGTTCAGAGTGACCTTGATCTGCTTGTTGCTTCATGTGATTTTGTGCCATGACCAAATTCTCTTTGAGGGTACGGAGAATGGCCTCTCAAGCTGTAAGTGTTAGGTCAACCGCCTGGACCTTTGAGGCACCCGGTAAGTATGAGAGAATTGAAGGTGGCTTATGTCCATATACCACTTCAAAAGGAGTCATGCGTGTAGCTGTATGGTATGAAGAGTTGTACCACCATTCATCTGGGGGTAACCATTGAGCCCACTGATTTTGATTTTCCAAGGCAAAACACCTCAAATATGTTTCCAAACACTTGTTGACAACTTCCATTTGGCCATTAGTCTGGGGATGATAAGCTGTGCTGAGATGAAATTTTGTGCCTTGTATCTTGAATAGTTCTTGCCAAAAATTGCTTGTGAAATTTGGGTTGCGATTAGAAACAATAGAGCGCGGAATGCCATGAAGATTGAAGACCTGATCCATGAAGATTTGAGCCACCATAGATGTTGTAAACGGGTGTTGAAGGGCACAGAAATGAGCGTACCTGGAAAGGCGATCAACAACCACCATGATGACGGATTTATTTCCCGATTTGGGTAAGCCAGTAATAAAATCCATAGAGATATCCTTCAAAATAGCAGGTGGAATCGGCAGTAGTTGCAGTGTGCCCAACGATTTGACTATTTCTCCCTTGTTGCGTTGACACACATCACATTCAGCTACAAAATTATGAATGTCTTGTTTCATACCATCCCAGAAAAAGGAACGTTTGACCCTGTCATAGGTTTTGCAGAACCCAGAGTGCCCTACTATGGGTGTAGCATGAAGCTTAGAAAGTACCGTGGATTTAATCTTTGATTGTTTACTTAAATACAAATGGCCTTTGTATCAAAGTTCCTCATGGATCCAAGAGTACCCTGGGGAAGCTGGAGCATTGGACTGCAATTGTTGGATCAACTGTGAACTTTTGGGGTCTTGTAGCCATTACTGGCGAATGGCTTGGAGCCAATTTGGTACAATGAATGAAAGAGAAAAAAGGGATCCTTCATCTTCATATTTTAGGTAAAGTTCATCCGCAACCACATTGTCTTTGCTTTTCTTATAAATGATCTCATAATCATATCCAAAGAGTTTAGTCACCTATTTTTGTTGTTCTGGGGAGGAAATACGTTGTTCCATAAAATACTTGAGGATTTGATGGTCTGTCTTAATTTGGAACCATTGCCCCAATAGATAAGGACGCCACAGATCCATGGCATGAAGAATAGCCAACATTTCCTTTTCATAGATGGATTGGCCCAGATTTCTTTCAGATAGTTGCTTGCTGGTAAAGGCCAAAGGTCGACCCTCTTTCATAAGGACAGCACCAATTCCTTTCCCTGAGGTATCACATTCCAACACAAAGGTCTTTGTGGAATTGGGAAGGGCGAGGACTGGAGTGGTGCACATGGCCATCTTCAAGGTTTGAAAAGATTGAGAAGCGGCTGGAGTCCAAGTGAAAGAGTTCTTTTTTAGGAGAGCAGTGAGAGGTGCTGCAATCTTTCCATAACTCTTAACAAACTTGCGATAATACCCTATTAAGCCTAGAAATCCACGCAAGCTCTTAAGAGTCTTTGGGTGAGGCCAGTATTGCATAGCTTCAATATTTTTAGGATCCACCGTGACACCATATTTTCCAACCAGATGACCCAAGTATTCTACTTCTGAGGTGCCAAAAGCACATTGAGACTATTTCAGGAAAAGTCAGTGCTGAGAGAGTAGATGGAGAACTCGATCCACATGAGAAATATGGTTTGTCAAGTTTTTCTATAGATGAGGATAACATCAAAGAAAACTAAGACACAATGGCAGAGAAAAGGATGGAAGACATGATTCATGAGGCTTTGGAAGGTGGATGGAGCATTACACAAGCCAAAGGGCATGACCAAAAACTCATAGTGGCCCTTATGAGTTCTAAAGGAAGTCTTTGGAATATCTGCCTCTTTCATACATATCTGGTGGTAGCCCAAACGAAGATCCAGTTTAGTGAAGAATTGGATGCCACTCAATTCATCCAGGAGGTCATCAATGATAGGAATGGGGAATTTGTATTTGATGGTAAGTTTGTTGAGGGCACGAAAGTTAGGACACATTCACCAAGAAACTTCTTTCTTCAGGACCATGACCACAGGAGACGAATAGAGGATCATACTAGAGTAGATAACGATTGCATTAAGGAGTTACTGGACCATTTTCTCAATTTCATTTTTTTGGGAAAAGGTGTGATGTTACAGACGGATATTGGGAGGAAGGCTTCCTGGTACAAGGGGAATGGAATGATCATGAACACCACAAGAAGGAGGGAGGCCTTGGGGATTGGAAAAGACCAATTGATGTTTAGAAAGGATGGCTTGGAGGTCTTGCGGTACAAAAGGTGTCTTTGTTGCTTGTATGGCATGGAGTTGGGGGATAACACCAGAATGACCCTTTTTGAGTAGCTTTTCCATGCGATGGGAACTAATGATCTCAGGTGAACCTGCAATGATGCCTTGGAACTTATATTGGTGGCCCTCTTGGTCGAATTGCATGGTTAAGTATTTAAAATCCATGAGAATGGGACCCAAAGTCCTTAGCCAGTCTACACCCAACACAATGTCACAACCTCCCATGTTGATAGAAAACATATGGGATTTCAGGTGGTAGTCACCAATTTGGAGACACACATTTTCACAACGCCCTCCACATTTCATGGAACCACCATTGGCAATCAGGATTTGGAAATTATTGATGGCATGGATGTAGAAATGAGTTTCTTGGGCAATGCGATGATGAATAAAATTATGGGTGCTACCACTATCAACCAGAATGATGACCTTCCGATGCTTGATGTAATCGATTGTCTTGAGGGTTTGGGGAGCGGAGAAGATAGTTAGAGCATTGAGGGAAATGCCTGGTTCTACTTCGGAAGGGTTTGAGGGAGGGGTTATGTCAGTGGACTCAAGTGATTCAGACATAGAGGGAGTTTCGTCATCTTCTTCTGAAATATCCTCGGAGATGGCCATAAAAAGAGTTTGTTCTTTACACTTGTGGCCTAGGAAATATTTTTCATCACATTTATAACAAAGGTCTTTGAGTTGGTGT